>OZ010580.1:16071756-16121756 GCA_963932145.1 Acanthosepion lycidas | reverse complement strand
GGGTTGATTTAAAATCCAACAGGTGCCAACAGCTCTAATATATC
Organism: Acanthosepion lycidas; assembly: GCA_963932145.1. Classification (NCBI taxonomy): domain Eukaryota; kingdom Metazoa; phylum Mollusca; class Cephalopoda; order Sepiida; family Sepiidae; genus Acanthosepion; species Acanthosepion lycidas. Next base: position 16,121,712 of record OZ010580.1, on the reverse strand, counting down.
AGTACACTTTTCTCTTCCTGCTCATTATTAATGTTTTGTTTTCTAACTCTTTCACACCCTGTAACCCCTGTTGTCTTAGTGGCTTTACTGCCTTGCATGGGGGTGATACCAATTATAAACTTTTTTACTTTGTATCATCATCTCCAAATATATATATATATATATATATATATATATATATATATGTGTACAGATATGTAGAAAAATAGTAAAGAACACTTTAGGTAAATAATCTGGAGTTCTTTAGTATTTTTGTTTTTATTTTTAAAAAACAGTGCTCCATACAGAAGCAATTTAATTTTAAGAATTATATTGAGGTTTTCGACTCTCGTTTTTGAAACATGAGAACTCTTATGTAGCAAAGGAATCATATTTTTTTTTAAATAATTATATATATATATATATATATATATATATATATATATATGTATATAGATTGCACTGGGTAAAAATTGTCACTATTTTATATTTTTAATTTTGCACTTACTTGTTTTTGTCAACTGCACAGTATAGTAGGGTCAGTGGAGAACAGTTTATGAGAAAAAAAGCACCATGATGTAATTCACCCTGCCAGAAATTTGGAAATAGGATGTTGTACTGCTTAACATTCCCATTGGAAGCTCCAATATGAACATTAAAGAGTGTTTGGGTGCCACCTAACTCCCCAGACTGCAACCCCTTGATTATTATGTGTGAGACGCAGTCGAGCAAGAGATCAACAAAACACCTTGTAACACCAAAGATGAACTGAAGGCAAGGATTATGGCAGCATTTACCAACTTAAACATGGAGACTGCCCAGAAGAAATGCAGGAGTTTCTGAAGTTGTCTGGAGGCTGTGGCTCAAGCCAATGGTGATGTTATTGAACACAAGGACACATGGCACAGTGGATAAAGGTGTTAGATCCAGTTACAGGACCCAAAGAGTGTGAGTTCAATACCTGGTTAAGGCAGTGGAGAACTTGGAGAGGGGAATTAGCAGGAGATTTTTTTTTTTGTAATTTTGGTAAATATATCTGTTAAAATGAGATGTCAATATTTTCATTTTTTTTTTTTTTTTTTTTTTTTTTTTGCGTAATTTAGCGACAATTTATCCATCGCAACCTGTATACATATGTGTGTGTGTGTGTGCTCACGCATGTATGCAGGTGTATTGGAGGAAGGTATGTATGTAGATACCCAAGCCAGAAAGAAATAACAATATTCTGACCTATCTAGTGTTCTTCTTGGATTCTGATAGGCACTGAAGTACAGCATTATTATTCAGTCTAACTGTTATATTTCTTAAATTGTTTCTGGACTCATTAGTGTCATCTTTAAAAGACAACCTTGTGACATTAATAAGGATAAAGTGACAGTTAGAGATTAACTCCAGCCAGTGTAGATGAGGTGGTTAGGGCTTGTGGAAGAATGGGGAATGACCCTGCTGATTCCTCACTACTCTGTTGGGCTTGGGGATGAGTAAGGAATAGAAAGAGAGGTGCATTGCAGAATGATATGGCAGCCTGACCTTTTCTCAGTACCTATCAGATTGTTTGCCTTATCTCCTTTTTACCTCTTCCCTTGGGAGAGGGAAGGCTTCCTCTCATTTACGACCTTGAATCATTAAACTTTTATCCATATGGTCTCTGCTGAAGGCTTTAAATAATCAGACTAGAGTTAACACAGGAATAAGATTTTCATACATGTGCCCCCACCCAATTTAAAATTTTTAACTTCAAATAGAACCAGTAAAACTCTACATTAATTTTATGAGGTTTCTTTTTTTCGAGTCTTACTTATCATTTGACATGCAATTAAGAAATGCTAAAGTTCTCATCATCATCTTTTGTACAGTATTAGAAAAAACTTAGAAGTGTCTAAAGCAGTAGTTTTCAACCTTTTCTTCTCCTCTTTCAGATATTTGCATGGGTTAGTGCCCACTGAGAGCATTCCATCCCTAATATTTCTACAATCTTACACGAACAGAGAATGTGCTTTGCAGGACATTGTTAGCAAGCAAAACAAGATCTAATACTCTGGGCACCTAGCCATCCAGCAAGACAGGTTGGCTGCCCAGCAACCACCTACATTGACCAGCTATGTTATGATATAAAATGTTACCCTAATGACCTTCCAACCTAGATGCAGGACTGTAATGATTGACAAGATAGACTCATGAATGTCCAAGCTAGCTCAACCGAATATAATGTCCACTATGTTAAAATTAGCATGGTTAAAGAGTGATATGCAATGTGATCAATCCTGACTTGGGGTCTCGACTCCAGTCACTTTCTCATCGACGTAATGTGGCCTCCCTCTGTCTTTTCCATAAATATTTTCATTGCATTTCACTGGTGCCCCAACAGCATGAATTTAATGTGCTACTAAGTTGGCAACTCGCTCCCACCATTTTACTGCCAAAACAGTTAAATATAACCACCTCTTCTACTCGAATAGCTCCTTCTCTGACACTTCCTAACAGTGGAATTCCCTTCTGCTTACTTGTTTATAAATATAATCTTCAAAAATTTAAATGTAATATCAATTGAGATCTTCTGATGAATAGATGCCCATTCTTCTTTTTATCCTTCTCTGTTCTTCTTTTCATCCTTCTCTATTCTTCTTCTTATCCTTTTCTGTTCTTCTTTTTATCCTTTTCTGTTCTTCATTTTATCCTTCTCTGTTCTTCTTTTCATCCTTCTCTATTCTTCTTTTTATCCTTTTCTTTTCTTCTTTTCATCCTTCTCTATTCTTCATTTTATCCTTTTCTGTTCTTCTTTTTATCCTTCTCTGTTCTTTTTATCCTTCTTTATTCTTCTTTTTATCCTTTTCTTTTCTTCTTTTCATCCTTTTCTGTTCTTCTTTTTATCCTTCCCTATTCTTCTTTTTATTCTTTTCTGTTCTTGTTTTTATCCTATTCTGTTCTTCTTTTTATCCTTCTCTGTTCTTTTTATCCTTCTCTATTCTTCTTTTTATCCTTCTCTATTCTTCTTGAAGGAACAGACTGAATGTGACAAACACTTGAATACTTCTATGGCAGAATAGGCAATGATCTACACAATCTCAGTAGCCAAACCAGCAGAAGAGACAGACATTGACAAACCAAGTGTAGTATATTACTGCTGGGCTCAAATAATGCAATGAACACTTATATATAAAAATAAAAGAATATCTTTATTTTTCAAGTCGTGGTGAATGGGTAGAATGAGGGAGAATCAAAGAGCTTAGGGTTGTGCACACAGGAATTAGTGGAGACAAATCTTCAGTGAATCTCTAGGTAGCCTCTCTGTTCAGATCAAGAATCAGACTGATTAAATAATATTTAGATACCTACATAACTTCATGTGCCTATATATTCTTCTGGTATGTTACTTATGCAACATTGTGTGAACATGTATCTTCTGGCATACACCCAAGTAAGCATGCATTTCTTTCCACTCATGACACATGTGCACCCTGTTTATTCAAAGCTTAGGACAACTATGCATCTTGTTTATTTTAGCCACCAGATGCATTTCCTGTTTATTCTATCACCAGTTCCGAATTGTGCTCACATACTGATACTGTGGAAGTAAGACCAAAAGCCTTTTGCCAGATCTCATCTGTTTCAAGCCCCTTCAAGCCACAAAGGAAGTGCTTCCGTCATGCAGAGTTGTCCAACAAAATCAAATTCATGCATATGGCCTTGTTAAACTCTCTTTGATTCACAGCCATCTCTGCCACTGCCACCATGGGAGAGAAAGGGAATAGTGAGAAAAGATGATGATTCCAATGCTTACATGGAAGCAGGTGCTAACAACATCAAAGAAGAGAAGAGAGATTTTACCTGGGCAATGATGTCAACTGGTGATTTTGCTGGATGTTGCAATTGCAATGCAGCAAGCAATTACAGATTTGGAATGGGGCATTCCCCAATATGCAGTATATTTTTCAAAACTGTTACCTTAGGAATATTGCTTTGTTCTGTACTAAATTCTTTGTTCATCAATAGTTTCAGCAAGTTCAAGATATAAAAAGTTTCCGCAAATGTAGAATTCTTTGAATCAGAACTAGAATCTTTGTTTTATGGAGAAATACACATTCTAGTTGAAAGGTGGCAGAATGTCTTGGAACATTGTGAGAAATAATTTGATAAAGGATGCAATGAAATTATAAGTATAAAAGATTTTGTCAAAAATGACTGCAAACCATTGCATCTGTTCTTATCTTAATATTTCCTTAGTCTCTTGCTCTTAGATGCCTAATAGAGTTGGGGAAGATATTTAAGAAGGAAATTTTCCAACCCTACCAGGTTTAGTAAGACAACCCTCATTTATATTGAATATTAGCTAGTTTGCCAGAGGTTTAGCACACAAGTAGGCAAATGTAGCCAAAGCCAAAACTGACTTGAGTCATTTATGGAGAAATATATAGCTGAATAAAGACCCCTCATGCAAATGTATTGGGAAGGTCCATTCTAGCAAAATGGACCAACCCAACTGGTGTATTAGGCGCTCTCCTATAAAATAAGGTAAAATCAGCTGGCTTGCCTTTTACAAGGAAATAGAAGGAGGCAGCCATGTTGGCAGGTAAGTCACTTGACTTCTACATCTCCCTCCTCTCCCCATTGCAGAAGCATATTGGCCGTTGGGGAGGAATTAATTCCCTATTGCCTGGCTGATTGTACGAGAGTAGTCGGGATAGCGCCCTGGAAATCCTCGTTCTTGATGGCTGTGATTGAGTAGGGCCCTGGGACGCTGGTTTATTTTGTAATGTAATGTCACCATTTTCCAAGTCTTTGGCAGATTGATGTGGTCTGCATGTATCCGTAATTGTCGGCTCAGGTGACACAGGCATGGCGCTTGGTATGGGGGTCTTGATTATGGGTGCTTCAAGTTTCCCTAGAAACCTACGGTTCTGCAGGGTTATTCTGCCTGATCCTGCAACTCTAATTCTATATTGACGGTTGGGAAGCGTCTCTACTATTCGCCCAGCTATGTCCCATCGACGGCTATTTGGGTTTTGAATGGAGACTGTGTCACCTTTATAAAGTGGGGATAGAGCATGTGCAGTACGGTTGTATTTAATTTAATCTTTTTTGACCTTTTAAACAATTTTCCACCTCTTTATTAAGATCAACCTGTTTATTGTGTATTGAGGAAAGTTATTAAGAACTTCATTCTTATTACAAGGTGCCTCAGAGCAATGTGGAGTAAAGGGTAGCAGCTCGGATTGAAGAATCAGAGAGACGAGTTTGAATTCCAGTTGACTCAATTATATTCACTTACATGCTAATACCCTTGGGAAAGGCATTAATCCTCTTCTACTCCCCCTAGGTATGAGTAGCTAGCAGGATAGACTGAGTTCTATAGACTTGGATAGCAACTGGTCTACGGCAGAAAGAAATGGCAACATACTGCAGGAAAAAATCTGCCTTGTCAGTCATGTATTGAAAGATACATGATCACCTAAGCATGTATCCCACATGGCACATAACTGACTGACTGACCTAAGAGCATTCGCATAATGATAGATAACATTCATACAAAGATTATTACACATACATATGCATATATTATTCATATTAGATAGCAATATATATCTACATACACATTGTTGAGGTTAAGACAAGGTTTGGATTTAAAACTTCTTTGCGAAGTCTGTTAACCTTTTATGTGATGGTTATTTTATACCAAATTCAATTTGGAATTGTCAGTCTGCAGAGATCTTCAGGATTGACAGTATTTTGTCCATGCCAGTCTGTCACATTTGTGCTTCTGATTTAATTGTGTCTTCTGTCGTCAGCACAGATCAGATGCATATGTTGGTGTTACACTGACTGAATCATATATCTGGGTTCCCAATTTAGTAATCCAGAAGTTACCTGGCAGAAGTTCTTTTTTTTATATACTAATGTTTACCAAATACAAAGTTCCAAAGTGTGAAATCACCTCTTAATTGCTGTTGTTTCTGGCTCTACCCTGACCCAAGCCAAGTTGGTAGCACCTTTTAGGGTCCCAACTATGAGAAAATAGTGTTCTGATTTTTGTTTCATGACTTACAAGTACAAAAATACATTAGAGTAAAAATACCAGAAATATATTTATAAAACAATGACTAGTTGTAATACATTTTTATAGCAAGATGACAAACAATACTGCACTAAAGTATAAAAATACATTTTTATAGTAAAATTACCAGTAGTAAATTTTATCTACAAAGTATATAATTAAAAAACAAAAATTTTCCCTGAAAGTATAAAATTATATACAAAATAGTTGTAGATGAATCCATAAAATTGCATACAAAATATTTAGATTTCAGCATTAAATAACCCATAGAGGTGTTGATATACCACTAAACAAAAACAACGAAAGCAAAGCTCCAGAGCTACTCAAGGCAGAGGGTTACTGTGTGGTGTTGTATTGTGAGAAAGGGCAAGTTCATAGGGCTACACAGGAAAGATAATGGTTAACTCTAGACTTGAAGAGGTTAAGATTATAGTAATTGGGAAAGCATCCTGTGGGGAATCTGTTCCAGAAAACAGCAGTTCTTGGGAAGAACCTGTCCGAGTGGAATGTACTCCTTACTAATGGAATACAAGCAAAATGAAGATGATCCACTCTTGCATATGTGGCATGGCAGGTCCCAGTTGCAAAGGTCATGGTTTTGTGGCATTAAATAATGTAGCTTGTCCGAATACATGCCATGGAAATAGCAAGAGGCATGCAACGTTGTGTTTGTTAGAAAGGGTTATAGTGTGGAAAATAATTTATCACCCACAAGGTTGCAGAGATGGTTTTGAACTCTAAGATAGGCAAGTGACAAGGCAAACTGGGCATCAGTCAGCTGTTTTTGTTATAATGTGGGAATGACCAGATCCAGGTAGATTCATCTCGTTATTGATTTGATGCCATTTCTGGATCAGCTATGCAATGTGAGTCTGTGTGGAAATTAATTGTATGACTGCCACTGGACATTTCCAGGAAGCATTTTTCATGCATATAACCATTAAGAGTGTATACATGGTCTCTACTGGAGCCACAGAATCAGAAAGAACTTTACCAAATAATGAAAACCTCATAGACTTGAAGACTTCCAACAGCGGCAATTAGACTCTGTTTTTTCACACTACCTTAAATGAAAGATTAGAAAGGAAACCTCCATCACTAATAGAAAGAGTGATAACAGTGGACTTGAATAGCCTATTTTCTTGAAAAAAATGTTTTAAGAGAAAGATTTTATAAATTTCAACCAACAGTAAGGCTAACTATTTGATCAATGAATAATGAATGTTTCCCTGTATGGAAAACAACTAATCTCACCATTATATCTTATCAACTCCAGATTGTAGATTGTTTACAAAAAGGGCTAGTACAAGGTTCTTGAGCTGCCCTGAATCTATGATATGACTCCCCTACTCTACTACATCTCAATTTTCATAAAGTAGTATTCATATAAGATACAAATTTTAATGTAACATAATTATATACAATAATGGCTCATATGCAATATTAGTGAACAATTCAATTAGAAAAACTGAAAATAAATACAAAGTATCTAAATACTATTTAGAGACATGTCATAATATATCCTTCCATCTTAAATAGTTAGAGACATATAATATATCATTCCATCTTAAGTAAATATCTTTTGTGATAATTTTTAACATCAGTTTGAGATTTTTCTGAAAGTTGAATTATTTTAACATGTCCAACATTATGGATAAAAAAAATAGTGAATTTTATATAGTGTTTTTTTCAGGATTTAGCATGAGCGAAACAAATTTGGACACTCCCCACCCCAGTCCAGAATAATGTCAAAATCCGCAAAAAATTTCATCCTTTAATAGTCAACCGTGCTTAATCCAATTTGTGATGTATAAAGAGATCCACAATCAGGCTCCACCCTAGGTGGGGTTTGGGTGTAGTACATGCTGGCCCTGGTTTACAATATATATTAATACCTATAAATTCATCATTCAATGTTTTACTTGTTTCTTTTTGGGTTTTTTTTTTTTTGCAATAAACTAAAGAATATAAAACATAGTCTTTATCTACTGATACTTAATTTTTGGTTATAAGTGTATATTATTATGTTTGCAGTGGCACTAGTTATTTCCATATGCAAATAAAAATAATCTCAGTCAGTCAGTTATTTGCCATATGTGATACATGATTAGGTGATCATGTATCTTTCGATATATAACTGACAAGGCTGATTTTTTCCTGCAGTATGCTGCCATTTCTTTCTGCAGTAGACCAGTTGCCATCCAAGGCTATAGAACCCAGTCTATCCTGCTATTTACTCATAGCTGGGGGGAGAAAAAGAGGACTCATACCTTTCCCAAAGGTATTAGCATGTAAGTGAATGTAATGGATTTGACTGGAATTCAAACTTGGCTCTCCAATTCCTCAATCCAAGCCACTATCCATTACTCCACCGTGCCTCTTCAGAATAATAAATAATTTACTTCAGTTAAAAATCAGAATCATGAACATGTATTTTCACATATAAAGCAGGAGAGAAAGGTTGAGAGATCATGTTGACAGATTCTCTAATGAAAAACAAATGTCAGTTTTTAAGTTTTTCTATGTAAAAAGTATAAAATTAATAAAAATAATTCCCATTTTCACAGACTACCTCTATCAATATGACAAGATGAAGGAAAGAAACTATTTCTTTTTTGTTTTTTGCAAAGCAACATATGTTATACAATATGCAAAGCATCTGGATTCTATTAAATTAGTCTAATAAATATCCAAAATCTTCCTTGATCTATTGAGGATCAGATTGAGAAAATATTTATAGTAAATTTCAAAAGAGGATTTTTTTTATAGTGTTCAAGAAAATATTTTCTTATGTTCAGCTGTTACGACAACTGATAAGCAGAATAAAAAAAAACAAAAAAATAGGAATTTTTCTGTTGCAGAAATAAATACTATTATTCAAGGGGAAAATTTTTTGTGGCTGAACCACTTGAACCCAAATGTTACCCCTTGCTGACACACTATACACTTTAGGTAATTTTTATTCAGTACCTCCAAAACAAAGCTTGTAATGTTTCATGAGCAGAACATAAATTTATTCCACTTTTGATGAGAAGTTGTTAGTCAACTTTTGGGACTAATGTTCACTCCAGACCTCAAGTGGAACTTGTTTAATTGTACCATCACTAAAGATACTTTTTGCTATTACTAAAGATGTTTTGTATCATTACTAAACATGCTTTGTATCATTGATAAAGATGATTTGTATCATTGATAAAAATGTTTTGTATTATTGCTAAAGATGCTTTGTATCATTGATAAAGATGCATTGTATCATTGATAAAAATGCTTTGTATTATTGTTAAAGATGCTTTGTATCAGTGCTAAAGATATTTTGTACCACTGTTAAAGATGCTTTGTATCATTGATAAAAATGCTTTGTATTATTGCTAAAGATGCTTTGTATCATTGCTAAAGATATTTTGTACCACTGTTAAAGATGCTTTGTATCATTGATAAAGATGCTTTGTATCATTGCTAAAGATATTTTGTACCACTGTTAAAGATGCTTTGTATCATTGATAAAAATGCTTTGTATTATTGCTAAAGATGCTTTGTATCATTGCTAAAGATATTTTGTAACACTGTTAAAGATGCTTTGTATCATTGATAAAGATGCTTTGTATCATTGCTAAAGATATTTTGTACCACTGTTAAAGATGCTTTGTATCATTGATAAAAAATGCTTTGTACCATTGCTAAAGATGCTTTGTATCATTGATAAAAATGCTTTGTATCATTGCTAAAGATATTTTGCACCACTGTTAAAGATGCTTTGTATCACTGCTAAAAATGCTTATATCACTCCAGAAACTACCTGACTCCTACTGCCATGCTCTATCCATATAAAAGCCAAATCAGACCAAAAACTGGTGCTGCCCAGTCTTCATTGTCCAGCATTGATAGAGCTATAAAATGATTGCCCAACCTTGTAGGTACTGAATTATTTTCCACCCTGCAACCCGAATGAAATCTTGCCTCTCACTACTCTGTCGTTATTTCCATAGAAAATGTTCTGACAAGTCTACATTCATTCCTTCCTTCAGTTAAGATTTTCACAGCTAGGGTGCACCATACTATGTACAAGTGGTCAACGCATTCTTATTCTCTTTGTATTACATTAGTAAGGGGGAAGTTCCACTCAGACAGCTTCTTCCCAGAACTGTTAATTGTGGAAGAGTCTCTCAAGATGGTACTTTCATAACCACAACAATCTTAACCGCTTCAATTCTAGGGACAACCATTATCTAGCCTACATATCCTCATAATATATACTTCTTACCTTCTCTCTTTACACCCTCAAACCTTAAAACCTCATTCAATAATATACCTTGAGTGGCTCTCAGGCCTTGTATTAGGTGAACAAAAGTTTTTTTTTAAATTTCTCTGATTTGAATTGCTTGTGTAACAGAATAAATCAATAGTGAAGAGCAGCAAATGGCCAGTACAAAGTTGCTCATATGAACAGCATTTTAATTCCTGTAGTTATGTGGTGGAGTTTCAGCAAAGTAAATTTGTTGGTCTAACATTTCTGCTGAAAGATGCCACTGCCAGCATAAAAGACTATTATCATGAAGAGGTGTACCTGCTCTTTTATGATACTGAGGTACATACTACATAACAAAGTACCTTTTTCATGTATGGACAGGACCCAACAGAGTTTAGTTTTTCCTTCCACTTGTGCTGTTGGGCATCACAGGGAGACAGTCATCTGTCAGCAGCAAGGCGTGTGGCCTAGAGGAGAGATATCTCAAGGGGTCTGAAAGTGTCTGTCACTGAGTCGCTCCAGCATCTTCTCGGTCTGCGTCTTGCTCTCCAGCCAGAGTACCTGAGGGTGTATGCTCATAGGGCTGGTTGGTTGATAGTCATATGTGAGGTGCCTGAACCACTTGATCCTCTGTCATTGAATGTGTTGTATGATTGGTATTGTTCCTACCCTATCACTTATTGCTTCATTCCTGATCCAGATCCTGAGGTACTCAACGAATTCATATTCACTGATGACCAGGCAATGATGAACAACAACAGGATCCAGCTACAGGAACACACTGACCAACTCAATACAAGCTGTGCAAAATACAACATGAAGATCAGTGTCAGTAAGACCAAGGTCATGACCATCAGCAGGATACCAGAAAAACTGGACATTAACATCAATGGAACCCGTCTAAAGCTGACCAGTGAATTAAAATATCTGGGCAGCATATTTACTGAAAATGGCAAACTAGATAGAGAAATCAAAACCAGATGTCAGAAAGCCAACGCAGTCAGTTACCAACTTCTAAAACATCTTAGCATTTCCATGAGCACCAAAGCAAATCTCATCAATGCAATTTTCCTACCAATGCTGATATACCAGTGCCAGACATAACCTTAACAAAAACTCTTGAGAGGAAACTGATCACTTGTGAGATGAAATTGCCTGAGGAAAACAGTGAACAAGACCAGGTGAGACAAGATCAGACCCAATAGGACATTGCAAAAATCTGTCATACTGCTTCCTTTGACTCTGTGTTTTACTCCAGTGATAAACCTATACTGCTGTTCAAAAGACCAGGGAGAAGTGTAAACCAGACGATAGGTGAACACATCTAATTTTATTGAGGGAAAAAAGTAAAATAAATAAGTAGTAAATAAAATTATTAATACTACCAATATAAATAAAGCAATTGAAATTAAAAATGAAAAAATACTAACTAATAATTAATATTGGTTTACAAGGCTTCATCTCAAATATAAAAAAAATTCAAGATAATATTTCTAATTTAAATAACATTCAAAATAACAAATACGTTGTTTTAATATCACTTGATGAATGGATGCAATCTTTGCAAAAATCAGATTAAGAACAAGCAAGGTAACATTTAATTTTATTTGTAGCTATTAATATTCTATCTATTGATATTGAGCACTTTAATTACAAAGACTGCTTGCCTTAAAAGTGTTATCTTTCAGAAATAATCTGGTTGATTTTTTTTCTTTTTATCAAAACACTTTCTTTGTTATTGAGATATCTATTAACATATATATTAATAATAATATAGTAGTCTTATATATAATCTTTAGACATGAATATAAAAAATCTTTGATGTATTGATTTTCTAAGTGTGGATTAGATGTGGCACATAGCTGAAAGTATGGGACACCCAGTGAGGACTGAACTCTCTATTCCGCCGTAACTGTTTTAGCAAAACCAGTTTTGTAATGATTACACCATACTGAGGTGCCCCCCCCCCACCAAAGCTTTGATGTAAAGATTTGTAAAAAAATAAAATACTTTTGATACACCTTGACAATTTTTACATAATTATCTTTATACTGAGCAAAGAACATCTTCATTCATGTACCATGTCCCTTCAGGACGTGGGTGATCATGGCTCTCCACAACTTTTTATCCTTTGTAGCTCTAAGCAGTGTTCATCTGCCTAACGAACAACATACCTCTTGATACCCAATAAAAAATGGAAGCATGTTTATTTTAGAACATTTTAAGACTGCCCTCGAGTTTATAAGGATCACCCTGTTTATTTTGAAGTTTTCGATCATGTACAGAAAAGCAGGTCAACATTTAAGCTTGTTGTGAAGCTTTATTCAATGCAATTTAACTACTGCTCATAAGTGAGGTTCGAGCATTTCTTTCACAATTGAGTACTTTGAGGTGGAATCAATTATGGTTGCATTCACCAAAAAGCCTTTAAGTCATTTTCTGACTTCATCTTTTATTAAATCCCCACCTTTATTGCATATTGTGAAAAGTTCTGAGCTGCCTTCAATTATTAAGACTCCCTTCACCCGTATTTGTTGTATGTGGCATATTGGTCTACAAACAGATATTGAATGACAGAAGGCAACAAACAAAACAAAGACTTGAGTAAAAAAATATATATTGCCAAGTTTATTTTTGTTAAAGATAATACATTGACAAAAATAAGAATACAGTTCACTTTAGGCAAAAAAAAAAATCTCCGTTTATTCATTTGAGGGTGAGAAGAGAATTGAAAAGTGTTGTCCTGAAAAGGACAGTTCTGTAGCCATTGAAGAGTGTTGTCCTGAAAAGGACAGTTTATTGCATATTGTTGCTGCTGGCAAGGATGGCTGGCTGGAGCTGCTAGTGATGGCTGGCTGTTTGGTGTTGGAGCCATAGGCTGGCTGTGGCTGCTGCTGCTGCTGCTGGTACTACACCTTGATCCTAGGCTTTTATTTAACATGAAATACATGTTTGTGGCACAAGACTGTAGGAGAAGTGGAGGAAGCCTTGTCGTCACTGACTATCCTAAACTTAGTTAATCTGATACATGGCCCATTCATTCTTACAACTGATTCCTTCACCATCCTTCTTCACCCAAATCATCTTTTGCTAAAATACCACATAATCACAGGGAAACGACTCAGAAAAACCCCATGGTATAAAAAGTTTGATATGTATAATTGTGATTTTTTTTATTCTGGGCATCATAGCTGCAAATAGGCTATTTTGTTTATTTTTGAGGCATTTTTATGCTGGACACCTCACTCATATGCTTATCAACCAACCAGCCCTATGTACATACACCCTCAGGTACTCTGGCTGGAGAGTGAGAGACAGACCAAGAAGACACTGGAGCAGCTCAGTGGCAGACACTCTCAGAGCCCACGAGATATCTCTCCTCCAGGGTGGCTTGCTGCTGACAAACAACTGTGTCTGCTCGTGATGCCTAACAGCATGAGCGGAAGGAAAAATTGAGCTAAACTAAAACTTTATGCTGGATCAGTTATACAATAGTTGCTGGTTGTTTTGTTTTCTTTTTTTTTTAAAGTGTTGACAGGATACTAAATATTTACCACAACAGAAGAAGGAGGAGGAAGGTGAGGAGGAGGAAGGTGAGGAGGAGGAAGAGGATGATGAGGAGGAGGAATAGGAGGATGACAATGACGATGACGATGACGGCAGCAACATCACAAGAATGAGTCCAGCTGTCCAAACAACCCTTGAAATGATAACACTTCTCACAATAACAAACAACATTGGATTTTTTCTTTGAGAAAAAAAAACGGCAATATTTAGATCTTTTATCATTTGACTTGCAAGCAATTAGAAACTTTACAGACAGGTGTTTTTCTTCCTATCCATCTTTGACATTTTGTCACTGATTAATTCTGCCTTTGTTTCTTGTCTATGGCCTCTAATATCTGTTGTATTAGAAAATATCTTAGTTGTTCCAAGGGCAATAAACTCTTTTTCATCTTGAAATAGACAGTGCATCACGGAGAAAAGAAGAAAACTGATATAGCTTCACTTCCTACCCATTATCACTAAACCTAAAAGCTTTCCACTGTTCATTCTGCCTCTTGAACAAAGAAAAAAGAGACAAGATGGACATTCTAATCCATTTCAGACACTGCCAAATCTTCAACATCACCCCCCCTCCTGTCACTTTAATTCACTTTCATGTTACATTTCACTTTTTCAATATCTCTTCTGATCCTTTTCTCTCTCTCTCTCTCTTTTTCTTTCTCTACTTCCTCGCAATCCTCTATCACTCTCTTTCTCTTTTCCTAATCCTTATTCTCTTTCTGCTTTAACAACCTTCTACTCTCTCTACTGGCTCATCTCTACAGCTGAGATCTGTCTTGATGCTGATTAAATATAGTGTTCTGTGTGATGCAAAAATGCACACAGCAAAATGCAGATTTTGGGGAACGTGTATACCTTGAAGTGTTGCTAAGTGCTTCTCTGGCGACCCTCTTTCTATTTGTGGTTTTCCTTAATGGATGGAACAAACACATCCAGCACCCACAAACCTCTCATTAGGAATGGGTTTTCAGAATGTTTCAAGGGAGAAATCAATGAGCAAAAAGAATTGTGAGTCATAAATTGTTTGAGTTCTGTTTCAAGTCTGAAATCTGCTGTCTTCTAGGAAGTTTTTCAAATCCCCAAATAGATTTTCTGCTGAAAAAATATTCTATGTATATGTGTGTGTGTATATGAGATTATGATTAATATAATGAACTTAAATATATATATATATATATATATATATATATATATATATATATATATATATATATATTGAACAATAAAAATATTAAAAAATCAAAATCTTCAGACACACTGGGTTGTATATTAATATTCCTTCATTTTTATTATTATTTCATTTAGATTCTTCGACTAGTTTCGGCCAACATGGCCATCATCAGGAGAAAAATAATTTTCTGCTTGCTGGTAGCAGTGAACTACAGAAATGAATGTCTTGATGGAGAAAATGAACTTTTGTCTGTAGTTTTCTTTTGTTTTTTATTTTTTATTTTTCTATTTTTTTTATTTATTTATTTACTTTTTTTTAACATTATTTTGGTCAGTCTTTGTGTTCGTCAAACAGTCTCTTTTAAGTTGTTATTTGAGATAAAAGCTGGATGGATTCATGCTGCTCTGAATATATATGTATGTATATATATATATATATATATATATATATATATATATTCTGTTAATACATTATTTTAATAGTTACAATTTATTTAAGTAAATTCTCTGTTTTTTAATTAAACAGTATTAATTACACTTACCGGCTGAATGTTTGAGAAATTTTGTAGAAAATGTATGTTCTCCAACAGGAATCAAACCTGAAACAGAAATATCATTTGATCTGATGTGCTATACCACTTAGCTATAGAGAAGCGTCTGGTTAACAAAGTCCAAATTAATGTTTTTAAACAACGAATCTTTGATGATCTTTCCCAAATGATCATATCTGCTCAAGAGATGTACCTTAGCATAAACAATGACAACATATTATGAAATGGATTAAGTCTGATAATTATTTAATATACTTTCTATTTATATGTTATTTTAATAGATACAATTTATTTCAGTAGCTATCACTATTTCTAAGTGTGATAGCACATCAGATCAAATGATTGTACCAAATAGGATGCAGGTTGGATTCCTGTCGGAAAATGCATATTTTCTACAAAATTTCTCAAACATTCAGGCCAGTAAATGTAATCAATACTGTTTAATAAAAAAACAGACCAATTTAAATAATTGTTGGACTTATATATTAGAAGGTACCTCCAAAGAAATGCGATACCTAAGGTTTAAAATGAGTTTAAAAAAATGAAAAATCTTTCTCAAAACTTTTATTTTAGTTTTAATTTCAAGCTATTAAATTAAATTTGATATTTCCAATAAGCAAAATACTTTGCTGTATTTCAAAACTAATTTAAATTGAGTGGGAGGAGTTTTTGTTTTGAAATTGTTGATTTTTATCAATATTTAGCCATCTGTTAGTACACTGTAATTCCCTTTATTAAAAAATCTTTCAAAAATAAAATGTACTTTTCTGAAACTTTATTTGATGATAATTTAAAGTTGAATTGAAACAAATATTACTTACTTTAATTGTAGAAATGCATTTTTTAACATAGAGGTAGATGTTTATTTAAGGTGTTGACAGCTTGACAGACATGAAAATTTATCTGATTTTGGGGCGGGGATCTATTTTCTAAAAATTAGTGTCCTTTTTACATAATTTTTCACAACCCAGTAATCTTAAAAATTTAGGAAAATATTCTCTGCAGTCTAATGTTTTATTGAATTTTAGGCAATTTGGTTTTGAATTTACTGTATTTATTGCTCTTATTTTCTGATAATGTTGTGTGCGGACGTCTGTATTTACAAAAATATATACAAAAGATACAGACAAAAAAATGATTCAAAATTCTTTTTAAAATATTGGGGATCACTGAATTGTAGTAAGCTTTTCCATTTATGATTAGTAAATATAGTTTTTGCTTAATAAAAATATCAACTAATTGGTACAAATTAATACAGAAATTTAAAAGATTTTAAACTTTATAAAATATTCTAATTAAAATTAAAAAAAAAATTGAAAACAATATTTGTAAATATTCATTATTCTTCGAAAAAATTTTTATAAAAACAATATTGTCCATAATATATCTTATAAAAGGAATTGAAGGCTTTTATAATTAAATAATGTCTTAGCTTTATTGCATTTAGGTAACAAATGTAAAAAACATGTTTTTACCAAGATTTTCAAAAAAAGAAACATTTCTAAAATAATTTCATTTATTTATGAATAAGTCCTGAAAGTTTCATTAAAATCTGGCAATTATTTGATTTTTGTAAGAATTTCCAAATTAATGTTTTTTTTTCATCACAAAAATGATGCTAAAATTTCCTATACTAATCTTTGGTCTACCCAATGACACAGAAAAACAAGATTTTCAACCAAAATTTTGAATATTGAAAATAAGATATAATTTAATGATCAAACTCCTTTGGACTTTCCCCTTAATAATAACAGAAAGATTTTGATGAGGAATTTTTTCATCATTGTTTTGCTCATTTTTTAGCAAATTTATAAAGGTACCTAATATACATGTAGACAGATATTTTATCTACACACATACAGATACATACACGTGTGGTGCTGAAAAGAGAGAGAGAGAGAGAAGGAGACAAGAAGTGAGAGAGGATGAGTGATGGAGACAAGAAGAAAGAGAGATGGGGGTGATTACTGTAATTTTCAGCCCTCAAACAAGGATACTTTTCAATTTTTATTATAGGTTTAGTCTTCTTGTATAATAAGTATTTCCTTGACTCAACAACTATTAAGCTTCAGGGTTGGCATGAACAAAAAAAACAAACTTATCACTAAGACAGTCTTAGCCAAACCAGGATGTATGGTAAAACTCTCTATTTCTATCTCTCTTTACACACACACACACATACATATATATATAGAGAGAGAGAAGGAGGAGACAAGTAGAGAGAGGGAGGGAGGAGACAAGAAGAGAGAGAGAGGGAGAAGACAAGAAGTGAGAGAGAGGGAGGAGACTAGGAGAGAGAAGGAGGGAGGAAACAAGAAGAAAGACAGCAAGATCTGGGTGATTACTATAATTTTCAAGTGTTAAACCAGGGCAGTTTTCAATTTTTATTATCAGTTCAGTTTTCCTAATCCAACACCTCTTAAGCTTTAGGGCTGACCCACAGAAAATGAATACTGATATCTTACATTACTGGGGCAAACCCCTCAATTCAGAACAATCCTAGCCAAACTGAAATGTATAGTAAGTTTACATATGTAACATGTAAAACTTTTGGACGACCTTGGTAAATTACTTTTTACCTAATTTTACCTCAAAATCGAGAGTGATTAGCAATATGCTTTTCGCAGTACATTTTATGTTCTTTGTATCTGAGAAAATAAATTAATGCATTTTTTATTAATGCCTTATAGTGAATGATAGTGCATCTTAAGCACAATGATGCTGAAAAAAGGTCATGCAAAAATACTGGGCAACCAGCAAAAATTTCAGGTTTCAGTCCTTTTCTTAAGTTAAAAACAAATTTTTATTTTTTTTTGAAAAATGATCTTTATTATTACAGAAAGTCAGTCAGTCAGTTATGTGCCAGATTTTTTCCCGCAGTACATTGCCATTTCTTTCTGCAGTAGACCAGTTGACATCCAAGTCTATAGAACCTGGTCTGTCCTGCTATTTACCCATATCTGGTGGGAGAAGAGGCTTCATACTTTTCCCAAGGGTATTAACACGTAAGTGAATGTAATGGATTCGACTGGGATTTGAACTTGGCTCTCCATTTCCTTAATCTGAGCCGCTATCCATTACTCCACGCGCCTCCTGTACAGAAAGTACAAAATGTTAACATAAAGATTTAGTACTATTTATGAACTATTCAGAAATATCCAGCTATTTTCGTGCAGGTTATTTTGACAGAAAAGCTTAACTTTTGTCAGCTCTCTCTGCAATACAGATTTGGCTACCTGTGGCTTCTGGCCTTTCCCAAAGCTCAAATCAACATTGAACGGGATAAGATTTTAGACCATGGAGGACAATATGATGCATGAACTGATGATGATCTCAAAAGCAGAGCTTGCAGATAGTTTTCAATAGTGGAACATTAGGAAAACAGTGTAAAGTCCTAAATTGAGTACTGGGAAGGGGTATAAGGTGCAACTGCTCTAAGCAGGCTAGTGTTTTGTTAATATTAAATAACTTGATCCTTTCTGAATAAACCTTATATATTTACATATTTATCCACTTTTCATACATATTTATGGTTGTAAGTATAGTATAGTGGTGTCGGTGTAGAAAATATCCACATCTACATGTGATTTTATTACAAATTGTTCACCCAATACAAGACTGTATGCAGAACATCTTGGTATGTTCAGATACAGGCCTCTCTGCAAGTTGCCTAGGTCTGTGTTTCTGTCAACTGTCTCCTGTCAATAAAAGCATCGGGAAAACCACTGTGCAGTTGGTGAGACTCAGAGTCTTGTGAAGTTAGTCCTGTGGGCATTTCATTCTTAAAGTTGCTGTGCTGGGGTTTCTGAGGCAGTGTTATTGTTATCTCCCCTCTGTTTCCCTTCTTTGGCTATTACCCCCCATACTTGGGAAAGCAATCAGTTAGGTGTTTCTCTTAACCTCAACACACTCTTACTGTATTTTACAACAAAGAGCCACTCAAAGTAGAGGCTTACTGAATGAGATTGTTGCATGAATGTAATATGAGGAAGTAAGAAGTGCTGATTTTGAGAATATGTAGAAAAATAATGGTTGACTTTAAAATTAAATAGATTAAAATTGTAGTGATTGGAGAAGCATCCTCTCAGGAGTCTGTTCCACAAAGTATTTTTTCTGGGAAAGAAGCTGTCTGAGTGGAACTTCATTCTTACTAATGACAGATGAAAGGAATGATGATGGAATGGTCTTAGCTGAGTTGGTCTGAACTGGTGGAAATAACGATTATACGTTGTCAGAACATTTCCATGGAGTGAAAAAACAGTGAATAGTTTGCAACATTTCATCTGTGGGAAAGGAACTGTAGAGTGGAAAATAATTGATTACTCACATAGCCATGTAGATGCTTCTGCATTCTATCCAGACTGGAAAGTGAAGACTCGGTGACTCCAGCCGAGATATGGCAGCAAAACTCCATTTTTGATCTGAAATGACTCTTGTAAATATAGAGAATATTAGGAGGAGTCTGGTACTTTCTGGAGTGGCAAAAGGAACACACATACACACACAAGCCAATAACAAATTTGCTGGGCTAAAAGATTTAGAGATTTCAAGGGCATTTTGAAAACGATGCCACAGTACGGTTCATCCAAGCCTCATAACTCTGAGCTTTGACTCACTAATTAGAGTACCAGCACAGTGGATGCAGTGTTATACTTATATATATATATATATATATATGTGTATATATATATATATATATATATATATATATATATATATATATATATATATATATATAAATGGAATAAATTTTAAAGAGCCAGGAACAACCTACCTAGGTTTCACCTAAACGGATCTTCTTTAAGCTGGCTAATATATATATATATATATATATATATATATATATATATAATTACTAAGGTCATGGATTTTTTTATTTATTAATTTGACAGATTTTTATCAATTTAAACATTATTTTTAGTGGATACACATATTTGAGTAGATGCCCCATTTGTTTATTAAATAGAAAAATATGTACTCTCTAGAGGGTGCATGTTTTTCTCTTTAATAAGATTTCTTGAATATTCACGCTTGTAACGAAAATAAATATACTGTTTAATAAATGAAAGAAGATCCAATAAAAATAATGTTTAAAGTGATTAATATATATATATATATATATATATATATGCACATAAATTAATATATTTATTTTATTACTGTATTTTATTACTTCAAATGTTATTTTTAGTGGATACCCATGTTTGAAATAGACACCACTTAATAGAGAAAATGTGCTCTGTGGCAGCAGTCTAAAGTTTCTCCTACAAAGGGATGGGGACACATGTTCATACCCTACCAGAGAGTACATTTTCTTAGTTTTCTTTGGTCTGCAAGCCAGTAGACATATTACACATTGTTGAAAAAAAATAAGATTTGAAATATATATATATATATATATAGTTGGGTTACCCCATCCTAATTTTCAAAACTACTTCTAGTGGACACTATCAGGGCAATAAATACTCTGCAGTATTTTTCTCATTCTTACCTTTTCCACTCACTTGTCAACATGTAAATTTCTTGTGGATAATGTCCTTTCCTTTGGGAAAAGTATGAACTAACAATATACACACACGTACGTATGCACATTCACTCACTACACATACTTTGGGCCAAAAAGGTTTTCACATTCATTTGATACACACATTATTGTTTTTGTCACTTGTACACCTTTTTTGTCAATACATCATCATTTGTTTGTACATATATTGGTTCTTGTCATTTCTTTGTATTTCTTTACATGGACTCCAATCCTGAGTCTGCTATTTTGGTGTGGGTATTTCAGGAAACATGTGTTTATTCCCAGTATCAAACGCCAATGTTACTAACACTTTCAACAAGTTGGGAAATGTATACCACAGCCCAAAACAATATATATATATATATATATATATATATATATATATATATATATATATATACAGGATTCCCTTGATTAATGTGTTTTCAATTAGTGTGCTAAATTTTTTATATACCAAAATTCGATTAGTGTGATAAAACATTCTTCACTTTAAGCGTAGTAATTGAAAATTGATTTTTTTATAGTTACCAATGTACACATTAGCCACACTAATCAAGTGATTCCTGTATGTAGAATATATGTATTTGTGTGTATAAAATTTCAGATATAACCAAAAATTCGTATTACTAGCTTAAGCTAACTCCTGCAGAAGGCTCTTGACTGGGTCCTCAGCTTGTTCAGGAGTTTGAGAGTTCCTAACTCTTTGCACATTCTCAAAATTGGAAGCTCTCTTAGCTGCCATTTGATCTGGGTTTTTATTTGCACACAACTTTCTTTTCCTTGCTGCAGCCTTGGCTCTTTGATTACAATCTGGTCCTGTGTTAGCAGAGATTTCTTTCTGTGAGGCATACAGCTGCCGTATGTGATAGACAACATTAAATTACAGAAGAACTCAAAATTGTTCTCTGCATTTAAATATTGCATTAATGTTCAAGCCTCCCTTTTAAAAGTTCAGTTATAATTATCCTGTACCACTTAATCTAAAGACAGTTTGATGTGTGCAGGTCTTTACTTTCCATACAAACAATTATTTGTATTTCATTGGTGATTTTTGCTGGATTTTGAAATTGATTTTGATCATTCCCAAATTTATTTCCAAGTTATAAGAATTGTTATTGTACAAAAAAATTTGTCATCACATAAAAAAATTTCCCCAAAACAATTGCAGTAATGAAAACTTGGGAATCCAAAATTTCTGTAACATGAGCTAGTGAAAGTTAGAGAGTTGTGTCCCTTTAATTGAAAAAGCGTGACACAGTGACATTGACATTTATTATATAGAAGACAAAACCAATGTGTTTCATCCTCTGATGGACATTATCAAGGCAAATGTAAGGATTTTATTTTGCAACAAGTATAAACAAATGTAAAAATGTTGCTAACTGAAAAGTTTAGGCAAATTATGAAGGATGCTATGTAATGTAATTTAATGTCCAATAAAAAAGTGAGTAAATGATGTTGAATTTGATTTTTTTATTATAATGTAATTAATAATTATATTCTTTTAGTTTGGGATTAATTTATACATTATATATTTTAAATAAAAGGAGGTTATAAATTTAACCATTTTTTAAAAATCTTTTAACATTTTTATAGTCTTGTATGTTAGCTTGGGAAAGGAGTAATTTTTTCAGGAATGATGATATTTGAAAAAATCTGGGGCACAGATTTATATTTTAATAAGATTCAATAGCAGCACTCTTGAGAATTTTCTAAGGTATTTTCTCTTTTAATAAATGTGGAATTATTTAGATCAAAGTTGTGGTTCAATTTATTTCTATGTATGACTAATGCATTTGATAAATTGTTGTGTATAACATCTTTTTGTGTTTAGAGATACGTTTTTTAATTTTCTGCAAGTTTTACCAATGTATTGTGAGGGGCAGTTTTTCTTTTTATATATACCGCCTTCAAAATTATTATTGTGATGAGTATTTTTTGTTCTGATCATATTCATAATAGTTTTGGATGTGGTTGTAATTATTTTGTTATTGTTGAGATTAGATAAATTGTTTTGGATAGTAGATCTTAAGGATTTAGTAGCTAGTATTATATGTCTGTTTTTATCTAGTTTATTTTCATTGTTATTGTTGTTGTTAAAAATGTCATTATCTTTTTTGCAGTTTTATATTTTGTATGCCTTTCTCTTACTATTGCAAATGAAATAATGAACATATTGGAGGTTTTTGAAAGTGTTTTCAACATATATTTCTTCTTCAGGTAAGTATTGGAGGCTGCAGATTCTTAGTGCTCTTAAATGTTTTGTTGATATATTAAAAGAGAATCATCTATGTATCTAAAATAAGAATTTTGTGTTAAAATGTTTTTGAAAGGACCACTTTCTAGAAATTCCCAAAATAGACAAGCCAAAAGGTCACTAAGAGGAGATTCTATCAGTAAACCAATTTTTTTCTATAAAAATTGTTATCAAAGGTGAAAAAACATTGATTAGTGATTAAATGGCACATTTTTATGATCTTATGTAGGAATAGGTATTGTCATTGTAGTTTTTGTTAAGTGTTTTTAGTAAATTTTTATTAGACATTGTAGCATACCTATGGACTCTAATGGGTATGTCCCCATTCCCATAAATACAGTAGTAAATACTGTATGTTGGTCTGCAATTAGAGATTCATTGTGGAATTCATTTGACTCACTTCTAGCAGTTGACTACTACTTTTATGCACCGCTGACAAATCTTATATGTGTTGTTCTTGTCCTAAGTATTATCATTCATTACTAAACTTCATTTGATTATTCTAGTCAGTAACCTTCCCTAGCTTACAACAGACATTAAATTCGATCACTTAGCATCTTCCAGAATTTACTTTGACTTTTCAGTTATCCTGATGTATATTTATGAGTGTTTCTTAAATTTAAAAATCTTTGAAAACTTACATTTATATGTTTCTTTATAAATACATGTTGCAAAATAAAATCCTTACATTTGCCTTGATAAAGTCCATCAGAGGACAAAACACATTGGTTAAGATAAGTTTTCCTTTTGTCTTTATTCCTATATATATATATATATATATATATATATATATATACACACACATGCATACACACACATATATCAATGTTTAAATCCCATGAATAAATTAAATTATGGCAGCACATAAATAATAATCTTATCTCTTCCCTGTTTAATGTCATAAAAGATATATTTTTTTATGATTAGTTCAAGCCACTGTATATTTTTATGATTTCATAGTTATCAAGCATCAACAAACACGCCTCCTTGCCCATTTATTCTCTACAAATAAGTGATGTTATTCAGTTTGCTCGTGTTTTTTTTTTCCTCTTTCCTCCTCATTTTGTTTTTCTCTTGCTGAGTCATTTAAGTTGGTCAAAATATTCCAAGCTTCGGCTGACTCATCAGTCAGACTCATCAGTATTAATCCTCAAGGAGAACTGAAAAAAAAAATAACGTTAGTATTTTTACCGGGTTAAATAATAAGTATAGAAATTTTTTTTAAATTCCTATAACCTAAATGGAAAAGCAACAGAAAAATACTTGTCTGCTGTCTATGTAATGATGACATCTCTCTGATTTTTTTTTTATATGTGCCATGTCCTTTCAAGAGGTGAATGATCATGGCTTTCCTCAACTTCCTATATTTTTTTCTGTCTGAATTTCTGGGACGATGTGTTATCATTATTTACAATATTCTCCTAATTTTGTTGTTATCACAACATTTTGGTAACAGCCTAGTGAATTAAAGCATTGGTTCATGAATTTGTGTGAGGACAACTCAACACTAGTAATGAATTCATAGCTTCAGACTGGTGTTGGCTGTTATAGTGTGCATGTCTCTTAGATTGGCTTTGAGTCATAGAAATTTTGAAAGTTTGACTGTTTTTCTTAGTGATTTGTTAATTACAACAGCCAATTTGGCTGACCGGTGTTTAATTTTCAAGATCAAGCAAATAACCATGCTGAAGCAAATAGAAGACTGTACACAGAACTCAATTATTAAAACACAAATTAAAATTATTTATTCATCATCAATTATTAAAAGAAATATAGAAGACTGAATATTTTAAGCACTTCAACCATAACAGTCTCTGCAAATCCCAAACTTATCTTTAGGCATGGTTACCAATACACTTCAGGTGCACCCACTAAAGACAACAGTCACAGACCACAGAATTCATGTTGTTCAAATCCAGCTTACACAATCCCACAACCACTGTGCTAACGGTCTCAAATATAATATATTCTTGTTCTAAAACACTATTTATATTTACCAGCAAAATAACCTTGCTGTCTATTTTACTGTGATCAGCAAACTATTTTACTGTGATTGGCAAAATAGCCTTGCTGTCTATTTTACTGTGATTGGCAAAATAGCCTTGCTGTCTATTTTACCATGATTGGCAAAATAGACTATTTGATGCTTAAAATGGGCAGCACATGTAGCTCAAAGAGAAAATAATAACTTAATCAAGCTGTTAACTTTCCACACAGCCTTAAATAAAATGCTAGGAAGGAAACCTATGTCAATACTAGAAAGAGTGATAACAGTAGACCTAAGAAGTCTATTTTCCTGAAAAACTGTTTGAAGAGACAGATTATATAAATTTCAACCAAGAGTAATGCCAACTTTCTGGTCAATGAATGTTGGATGTTTTGTGTATGGAAATGGCTAATCTCCCCATTACCATTCTACTTTGATCTTCCTTTCATTTGGAATTATTTCTCTCTCTTAGACATTCACAGATAAGTAGAGAGATAAGAACAAATCGAAATAAGCAAATTGTTAATAAACAGACTGACACTGACAGACATCTATATCTGGGTCTCCATGTCCATGTAAAAATCTATAGCGATAGAATAAATCCACTAATTGAGCATTTGGAAAAGAACTTTTGAAATAACTTTGTAAACAATAGTTTACCTATATAAGTAGAGGGAAATTAAAAAAAAAAATTGTTATTGCATGTCTGCCTGCAAACTCAGTTACATGTGATTGAATTTGAACTAGGTTTTTATATAGTCTGGTCTTTATGCACGAATTCAACTTTTGTCACTTATTGTGAGTACTTTTATTTATTTTGGCCATGAAGCAGACCCATGAAAACTAACAAACATTTTTGATTTTCTAACTTTAAACTATCTCTGTTATCTATTAAAAATTAATATTAATGAATAGAATTGGGTAATGTGATTCCATTGTAAATGTAATTACAATTGAATGAAGAGAGTTGAACGTGTTTGAGGCATAACATAGAAGAAAGTAGCAATAAATCTTTAACAAAAGAGGAATGAAATTGTGGAATTATATATATGAAATTATTTTTATTAATATAAAAAGATATTCAGCAAAAATACATGGAAAAAGTGACTTTTTTGTGTAAGATTACTTTTCACAATTTAATTGTTATGTAAAAAGCATTTTTATTTCAAAAACATCTTCCATTTATTTTATAATTGGTTCAATTGGTTATAGATAATGAATAAAAAAAAAACATGCATTCACTTAGCGAGGTCTTTATTTTGCAAAGAAATGTGTGAAAAGTCTTTTACAGCAATCGCATCTCAGTCAGACAATATTGTGACGATTTTGTGAAGTTTTGTTAATTTTAGGAACACTAGATGCACTTAAATAAATTTTCCTACTTTTTAGTATATCTTTAGTAATGATTTTTCAGTTTGCCTCTTGTGGATAATATGAAAATATTATACAGGACTCACTGCAAAGAAAAACTTAAAATTCTAGAAGCCATTTTAATACAAAAGAAACAATAAAATATCTTTCTCCACGGTGGGTAACATGCATAAAATATAATAACAACATGTATAAATATTTGATATATATTTTCCATTTAACTGTTCCATATGATATCACTAGAACTGATTCCAATTAGAGAGATCTAAGAATACTAGAATTTAGTCAGAAAATATTGTTGACATACTGACAACACCCAGTTTTTGATAATAATGAAGATAGTCGTAAGTACTTGAACAAAACAAAAAAAACAAATATGGACAATAACATAAACTGAACAAGTGAACAACAACAAAGTTTTAAAGAAAATGAAAAAGAAAAGGAAAGTGTGACACTGATATCTAAAGATGCATTGGGATAGCAAATGATGCCTTCCAAAAGCTAAGCAAAGTATTAAGATATAGAATAATTTCATTAGAAGCAAAGAGAGGAACACTGAATTGCTATGTAATATCAGTCCTTCTATATGGAAATGAATGCTAGACACTTTCATCAAGTGAAGAAGAGACTTGAAGTAACAATAATGTGTTTCTACAGAAGGATACTGTGAATATTATGAACCGAATATGTGAGCAACAACAAAGTTTTAGAGAAAATGGCAACAGAAAGAACACTTATACTTAACATCAAGAAGAGACAGTTAAAATTTCTAGGGCTCATCATAAGGAAAGTGGGCTTGGAAAATTTAATACTCACAGGATAGATTTAAGGCAAGATAGAAAGAGGAAAACAATGCTGAACCTACCTAGCAAGCTTGATAAATGGATGGCAGAACAAAGTTTAGAAGAGATAACAAAAAGATAAAATTTATTAAGCACTACAAAGGAGAGGAAACTGTGGAGAGCCATGATCACCAACATCCTCTTCAAGTCTAGGGTTAACCATTATCTCTCCTGTATAACTCCATGAACTTCACTTCTTGCCTTTTCTTACGCTCATACTGCACCACACAGTAACCCTCTACCTTGAGTGTTCTGTTGAAGCTTGTATGATTTTAATGATTAAAAATTATTGAAATCAATTTCCTGAGTCTAAAATTAGGGTGTTTGAAAATGGACATTCCATAAATGGCCAATTGCTGCTTTCATAAACACACCTCTTGAAAATGCTCCAAAGTTTCTCAGTGTGGATATAAATGTAACATTGCAGCTCAAATCAGAGACTAAGTTACTTCTCAGGGTGCAACTTCTTCCAGACAAACACTTGTGGCTTCAAAATAACTCTCTGACCAGATTATCACCCACAAATTAAAACCATAAGACATTTGTAGTAGTAAGTGACTTTAATTTTCTGAATGTATAGACAAGTGAAGCAGAAATGAACTGTAGGCAGTGCTGAACAGTCTGACGGGCATCTTCTATTTTGTGTTGCTGCAAGGCAATCTTCTAGTCATTCTCCATCATTTTATCTTTTTCATGGCTAGTGACCACTGTCTTATACATTGTTCTTTGTTTTGTCATCTTTGTCTAAGAACATAATTTATTGTCATTCAGTGACCTCCTTTGTCAGAGTCACTTGTCATGGTAATTGTGAAGCCTACTTAGCTGATAAACATCAGGGAAATAAATGCCTAGCTCAGACATTTTTATTTAACAAGATATCAGTTAACACTGATCTTGCTATATCATTATCAAGGTACATGGCAACCATGCTATAAGCCTACTGTTATGAAACTCTAATTTACATAAGTATTTATTAGTCAGGATATGTCAGTAGTATAATGAATATCAGTGCAGGCAATGGGATCAGCAGGCCAAGTTCAAATTCTGGGTTAGTCTGTTGCATTCACTTTCGCACAAATGCCCTTCGGAAATGCATGAATCCCCCCACCCCTACCAGCTGCAGGTTAAGTAGCAGATTAAACTTGGCTCTCAGGCCTAGTAATAACAACCAATGTAAGAGAAGGAAAATTCTGAATTCCAAACTGAGGAGAAGGTAATAGGAAAACAATCCAGTATATTTTCGAAGGGCTTACATCCTTATCACATTGAAAAACCAGTTTCCATATGATCACCAAAGTTAAGCAACATCATGCCTGGTTAGATGGGTGACCGCTTGGAAATACCAGGTTTTGTAAGCTTTGATGTGCAGGTGGTGTAATGAATAATGGTTCAAAATTGTTAATCGAACTTTTCTTATTTCACTATGTCTATTCATATTCTTATGTACTACTGTTCAGTTATTGTCTGTCCTGTTTCCACTGTCCGAGCACATACTGACCAGCCCAGGGATTGAACTCACTGTGTCACTAAATTCACCAACCAACACTGACTCTGCCTTTAAGGCTACTCTTCCACCTAGTTGATTAAAGCCTAGGGGATTAATGTCAGAATCAGCTGAAGATAAAGATTTCACAACAATTGGCAAGTTTGATACCATCATGCTAATAACCTCTCATTACCTATCTTCCATTCATTAGTTACCTTTCCTCAATCTCCTCATAATATTCACTCCCTACTTTTATATTCATATCACACCTCATTCAGTAACCCTCTACATTGAGTAACTCTTGACCCTTTTATTGGGTAAACATATTCATAAAAAATATTTAGTCATAATTGTCCCTATAGAAAACTGAATTGTTGTGTGTAGCTTACAATAGAAGAAAAAACAACAAATAGTGTAAATACATTAATGAGAATTACAGTTGCGATAATGTGTTTCTTTACTTTTTTTCTTTCCTTTTCATTTTTTTTTTAAATATTTACTTTTGTCCACTGTTTTTTATTTTTCTTCCATAAAAAAAAATAACACAGATTAACAATGTTATTTTCTTCCAACATGATGAACCAAATCAGGTAACTTGCAAATCTTTGGAAAAAAAAAAATCTTGTCGATAAAAAAACAAAAACAAAAACAAGATATTCTTATCATTAAAACAACCTGAAAAATCAAGAATGTATCGTAGATAATTTCCACAGATCAATAATCACTCTAAAACCTTATACAATCGTCCAATTCATCATGATTGTTATTATTTTTATTGCCTTTTCAAAGATATATATGTGGTAACTTCTGTCCATTTGTTCTTCTGTTTGACTGGCTTCTATTCAGTTTGAGATGCTTCATTAATTTTATGGGCCCCTACATCTTGCTTCCGTATTGGTTCTCTTTAACATCTCGGATTGTGTGCATTTACAGTGTGTATGTGTGTAGGGGTTGAGACATGTGCATTTCAGTATGCATCTCTGTGTCTGCTATATGCTGCCAAAATATACACATATATATATATATATATATATATATATATATATATATATATATATTATGAAATGGACAAAATCCGACAATTATTTTAAGACATTTTTATGTTTATACATTCTTTTTATAGATACAAATATTTAAGTAAATGCTCTGTTTATAATAAACAGTATTAAACAACATTTACCGGCCTGAATGTCCAAGAAATTTTCACAGAAAATATTCGTCCTCCAACAGGATTCGAACTTGTATCCTATACAGAACCATCATTTAGCTTGATGTGCCTTTAACCGATTTGGCCACAGAGGAGCGTTTGGTTAGCAAGGTCTATTTTCTGTCTTTAAACTTCGATCTTCCATGAATCTCTCACATACATTCATATCTGCTCAAAGCACATCCAAATGTATACAAATGACATCACACATTATGAAATGGACAAAGTCCAACAATTATTTTAAGACATTTTTATGTTTATACATTCCTTTTGTAGCCAAATCAGTTAAGACATGTCAAGCTAAATGACGGTTCCATATAGGATACAGTTTCGAATCCTGTCGGAAGACAAATATTTTCTATGAAAATTTCTCAGATATTCAGGCCAGTAAACAAAGCATTTACTTAAATATTTGTATCTATAAAAAGAATGTATAAACATAAAAATGTCTTAAGATATACATATATATCAAGGAAAACATTTAAGTTTGCAGCCATAGATTTCTGAAAATATTGACTCTGATTATGTAGTTATAGTTAAGCAACTTCCTTCTAGTCAGTAACAGAGGCATTTCCTTGTTTTCAACCACACCGTTTTACTTGGTAATGTGAAATCCCCCCCCCCTCCAATGTCTGCCAATGAACTTAGCCTTATGCTGTTAAGTAGTTATGTATTCAGGCTTATATAAGAAAGACACATAACTCCTTCTGAAAGAATTGGCACATATGCTTGGCTATAAGGACCCCCGTAGTAGGCCTAGCATAGAAATAAATACAATATGTGAGCTGTTAATAAAAAAGACAGACAAATGGCTGCAGGTCTTCAACAGCAACTGTAACAAAAGAGAAGCCTCAGTGAGGTCAGTCAATCATGACAAGCAGCAGCAGCAGCACTCATCAGCAGTCAGGTTAGGGTTAAGACTCCAAGTTCTCCATACAGATAATAGCCTAATAGGTTAAAGTGTTATTTGGTGACATACTAAATGTGAGTTCAATCCTTAGGTCTCACACAATGGAATGGTGCAAGCATGGCAAAATTAAGAACTAGATGAGATATTCCTAGAGCAATCTACCCCAGTAGATTAAATAAAGGGATTAGTTCAAATTCGTTGTAGGTTACCCAGATCGACATATACTTGATGAAGGCTGGAGGGTGCAAGAGTGAAAATGCTGTGATAACAACAACAAAGATGAGGACAACAGTCTGCATATAAATAGCATGAATAATGATAACTCCTCATCCTTGAAATTCAGATGGAAATAAATACTCATTCTCTTCTTTTGATCTGAGATTTTCACTCAACCATGTGGCACATCACACACACTTGCTACAGATAATCATAAATGTTTTCCCTTCTTTTTTCATATATATATATAATTTTCTCTTCCTCTTCTTTTGCAAGTTATTTTGTTCTTTATATAAAAATATATATTAAAAATCCTCTGCATGCAGGATTTTGTTTCCTTTGAATATGCTGAATTCACTTTATTCTGAAAGTCTTCATCCTCATCAGCAACAAGTCGTAACTCCAGCGGCTACAATATGAATGCTGCTTCTCTAATTAAGCATTCCAAATCAACTGTCTTGTTCATTTAAAAGGTTGATTTTCATTAGTCTAAGCTCGTTACAAGTACACCTTTGAAACTACATTATTGTTATTTACTAAGTTTACTTTAGTATGTAATTTAGGCCAAAGTGGTGGTTGAAGAAATGTGTTATGTCTACATTGAAATCCCTTATCTGATGTCTTTGCTTTTATCTGGCCACACACATTGACTTCTGGCAAGAGTGTAAAATATAAAACTGGGACTGATACCCCAAGTGAAACTAGTTACAATGGTTGAAAAAGGGAGATAGCTCCTCTTTATTGTTTTGATTCCTTAATGAAAAATTCAAACACATCTATATAAAAGAATATTATCAAAATGATTTATGAGAATCATTTATCCACCACTTGGGAATGGTTGACAAGATATATTATAAGAAATTTCTTTGAATGAATCAGGTGACAAGATACTTTGGAAATTTTCTTTAGTCATTGCTACTGATTCAAGGCAATTCCTAGATGATGATTAAGGTAATGAAATCAATGATTATCCTTCAAGTAGTTTAATTTAAATGTAAAAAGTAAAGACTATAAATAGTCTCCCCAAGACAAATTCCAAAGATATATCATATTATAGATATTTTGCAATCCTCTTCTCCATATTTTTAAATATTTATCCATTGTTTATCTTTCCTTTTCTTTTTCAAATTAGTGACTGTAATTACAAGCAAAACTGATCAGCTAATAAAAATTATTGATGAGCAAGAAGTAACTATAAACCAGAAATCAGTATCTATAGATAATTAAAGTGTTTGTTTGTTTGTGTGTGTGTGTGTGTGTGTGTGTGTGTGTGTGTGTGTGTGTGTGTATACGCATATATATGAGAGAGAGTTGAAAAAAAATGATGGATAGATATCCCAAAAAGCATCAAAGCACGATTCGTGAAGCACACTGTGAATATATCTCTTACCATTGATAGATTTAGAGACCAATTCTGGAACAATGTAAAGAGCTCTCATTGAAGATAAAACTCCACAAAATTGATTCAGGGACCAGTTCTCATCCAATCTATAGAGTTCTCATTGAAGATAAAACTGCACAAAATTGTTTCAGGGACCAGTTCTCATCTAATCTATAGAGTTCTCATTGAAGATAAAACTGCACAAAATTGTTTCAGGGACCAGTTCTCATCTAATCTATAGAGTTCTCATTGAAGATAAAACTGCACAAAATTGTTTCAGGGACCAGTTCTCATCCAATCTATAGAGTTCTCATTGAAGATAAAACTGCACAAAATTGTTTCAGGGACCAGTTCTCATCCAATCTATAGAGTTCTCATTGAAGATAAAACTGCACAAAATTGTTTCAGGGACCAGTTCTCATCTAATCTATAGAGTTCTCATTGAAGATAAAACTGCACAAAATTGTTTCAGGGACCAGTTCTCATCCAATCTATAGAGTTCTCATTGAAGATAAAACTGCACAAAATTGTTTCAGGGACCAGTTCTCATCTAATCTATAGAGTTCTCATTGAAGATAAAACTCCACAAATTGTTTCAGGGACTAGTTTTCATCTAATCTATAGAGTTCTCATTGAAGATAAAACTCCACAAAATTGATTCAGGGCCAGTTCTCATCCAATCTATAGAGTTCTCATTGAAGATAAAACTCCACAAAATTGATTCAGGGACCAGTTTTCATCTAATCTATAGAGCTCTCATTGAAGATAAAACACCACAAAATTGTTTCCGAGACCACTTCTTATCCAATCTATAGAGTTCTCATTGAAGATAAAACTCCACAAAATTGTTTCAGGGACCAGTTCTCATCCAATCTATAGAGTTCTCATTGATGATAAAACTCCACAAAATTGTTTCAGGGACCAGTTTTCATCTAATCTATAGAGCTCTCATTGAAGATAAAACTACACAAAATTGTTTTAGGGACCAGTTCTCATTCAATCTATAGAGCTCTCATTAAAGATAAAACTACACAAAATTGTTTTAGGGACCAGTTCTCATCCAATCTATAGAGCTCTCATTGAAGATAAAACTACACAAAATTATTTTAGGAAGCAGTTCTGGTACAATCTAGATTTCTAAATGATGTTGAAACTCTCCTTTGATAATTTTAAAGACAAGTTGTCATTAATTTCCCATTATCAGTGATACATATTTACTGTCTTAGATTGTCATAAAATCCAATTATGGAACACTTAGTAGGGATTGAATTTGTTATTGATAATCTAATAAACTTTTCTGCTTGATTTTGCCCTGTAAGATATTTGTGGACAGTTTGATTGAAAGTTGTTCTAAAAATTTAACTTTGTACATAATGTGTATATGCAATGCTTATATGTTATGTTGTGTACCAGGATCAAGAAATAAATGCTGCATTTGCTATTTGTTACTTTGGTTAACAGTCAAGCATCAGAACACAATACCATATTCATGGCTTCACTAATAAAATTACCTGAGAAAAGAAATTTGTATCACTAATTTTGAGCAATTGCCAGTGGAACAACTACATTTAACTTTTCAAACAATGCATTTATTCTGACATTTAGCTCTGATCAATTTCAATGAATAGACCATTTTCATTTCTCACTTTCACTTGATTTCATCTTTATTACTGACAGAAGAATTGGAGGTGGTGGTGGTGGTGGTGGGGTTGCAATGCCCAAGAAAAGACAAGCTTGAAGTAATAATCATAAAAGGCCGTTTAATCTTGTTCCAGGTAAAACTAGATCACCTTGCCTGCTGATGGGCTAACTGTTCGGAGAGTGGACGTCAAGCAGAGTCATTAATGATATTTGATATTTGGATCAACAGTTGGAGAGATCATTTGGCTGGACGAGCAATTCAGCTTTCAATGCAGCTGATTTGCTGTCTTTGGTAAAAACATAACAGCTGATTATCGCTACAGGCAGCATTTTAAAAAAATATATATATATTTGACCTGTCAAGATTATGTTCCTGTGTTGCCAGTAACTGTGAACTCCATAACCTTTTCAATGGCTGTATAGTATGTGTTTTGCTCGGACTACATACTAGTTTTGAGTTGTCCTTCTCCTAGACTAGTTGCCATCCATGACTAGGAAGCCCAGTCTACCTTGCCATTTAACCCATAGCTGAGAAGAAGATATTTGTGTGAAAGTAAATGTAACAAACTTAGATAGAGTTTGAACTGTGCTCTCCAATTTCTCTTTTTGAGGCACTAACCATTACGCTGTGTATTCATCTATTTTCAATATTGGTTCTAGTAAGTAAGTAAGTAAGTAAGTAGGCATAAGGCTCATCTTGCTAGATAAAGGAGCACCCAGTTTGGTCAAAATTCAGACTTTTGGTGGTAAGAATGGAGTGACTTCTCCAGGATGCAGGCCTGGGCAATGGTATATGGTGGGGGGTGCACTGTGCAGAGTACAAGGCCCTACCCCTCACAGCCATATCGACAAGATCCAAAGGAATACAGGGCATTACATTTTTGACTGATTTCTCTGTAGGAATTACCAGAGAGTTATCAGTGTTTTGGGTTCCACTCTAGGTTTTCTATCTGGATTTACTTCCATAGCATTATCCATGTTTTGTTGAATATGATCGCAAGACAGTGGAGGTTTAAAATCTGTTTTCATTCCCCCTAGATGTACTGCCTTCCTGGTCTATCGAGTTCCATATACCTGCAGCAACTGGATATGAGGTGTCAGTTGTCTACCTTTGACCATTGGAGATGGATGTACAGATAAGCATCTACATATTTACATATATAAACATCTACATGTACATGAATATGATTCTAGTGGTAGTATCCTAAATAGAGGACTGGGATATATGAAGCTTGTCCTGTAAAAGAAAAATTAAATAAAATTATCCATCTATCTTTGCAGGTCATCAAGGTAACATGATTGAGCCTTCATGGAATTTCTTAGGAAAATGGAATTATAGTCTACTTGATTCAGGTAGAATATGGCAGGTTATACTGGTTTGCATGCTATCAGCACCGGAGAATAATATTTGATCTGATCAGTTTTGAGAAGTGAATTCCTGCCTTTCTATATAGATGATAAGGAAATTGAATATAGAATAGGCTGGGTTATGAGTAGTTTCTCTGTTGTGGCCTGTTTAGGGGTCAGAAAAGAAAAACATGGAAGATGAAGGTAGGTTGAACAAGTGTATTGAAATAACAGATATATACAAAGCAAGAGTTTTAGTAATAAGCAGATAGAAGTGTCCGTCCAAACGATCAGGTTACACTGTGTCTCGGCTGCCCAACGACTACTCGTAGTTAGTATTTATGAGAGGAGGAAGAGTTCATTCTACTGTAGGAGGGTTTACCACAACATTCTCCCAACACCACAAGATGCTACAAAGCCAAAACAATGAATTAGAAAATCAAATGTTCTTAAATAGTCTTATCAGTTTGAGACTTTCTTATGGGTGTTGTGTATGCTGCCAACCTGTTCAGAAATGTCCAAACTTTATACAACCACTTTCTCAGATCATTCAGGCAAATAAATACTGTAGGTCTTAGCAAGGACCATCCTAATTCAAACCTCATGGGCTGGTGCTACAGAATCACAAAACAAAGAACTGTACCAAATAATAGAAACCATGGCACTTGAGAAATTTCAAAAGCAGCAACAACTAAAATGGATCTCACATTTAACTCAAAGAGAAAATAATTGCATAATCACAATGTTGACATTCAACGCTACTTTAAACGAAAGGTTAGAAAGGAAGCCAACCCTCCATCAGTAATAGAAAAAGCAATAACAATAGACTTAAGATACCTTTATTTCTGAAAAATCGTTTTTACAGAAAGATTTTATAAATTTTAATCAAAAGTATCACTGACTACTAGGTCAATGAATGCTGAATGTTTCCTTATAAGGAAATAGCTAATATTATTATTACCATTACTGCAAAGTGAACACAAATTATCAGAATTTGAATTGCCAATTCCATTTTAGATTGTGTTCTTCATCATGGCAACTCAGTATATTCTACTGATGAAAGTTATGACCTAAAATCTAAAAGAGAAAAACTCCTTTTACAAGTGGTTGTATACATCTTTAACAAAACTGAGGGAAGATAAGAGTTGACAACTTAATTTTCTAATGATCAACTCAGAAAACAATAAATTTAAAATATACCATATTTTTTGTAATATAAAATGAACCAGTGTATAAGACACACCCTTATTTTGAAAATAATATTCTGGAAAAAAAAAAAGAAAAATTTTTACTGAGCAAAAATTTAATCTGATACTTGAAAAATTAACATATATTGTTCTAAATATAAAAGAACTCAAAACATCAGAATAAAAAAAAATTGCCATAAATTAATAAAACAAAAATATATGATTTCAGTTATTCAACTTGATTCAAAACCTATAAAATCCTTGTTGCTTTCAATATTGCTTGGAAACGAATCAGACATTGACTCCCAAGATTTTCTGCTCAAAGGGAATGTCATCTTCAGTTGCATTTGTTTCATGATTCATACAAGATTTCTTAAACAATTTCATTCCCTATATCACATTTTTTATGCACACCTGAGCATGTGTCAGCCTTTTCCTTCATCCAGTTTTAATTATCATAAGGTGTTTGCATTTCATGATCTGATATCACCATGACATATGACCAGTAAAATCATCTAAACTATTATCACACGGAATACTTTTTGCTTTAAAAATCATAATATTTGTATAAATGGGTAGTCCTTGCTTTCTCTGATCCACAACCTGTTTGCAGAATTTATTTTAAACATCTTGCTTCTTCCTTCAGAAATTGTATTTATCACTTTTATTCATACTTTCAGTTTATAGGACACAAGCAGATTTTGACATCACATTTCAAGATTAAAAAAGTGTGTCTTATACACTGAAAAATATGGTACTGAAGGTGAATACAGTTTTACAAGCAGGAGTTTTCTTTTTTTCTTGTTCACCCTGTACAAAGCCCAGGGGCCACTTGAGGTAGAGGGTTATGTTATATTACATAGTTTATTTGCAGAAGATAACGGTTAATTCTTGAATTGAACAGGCTAAGATTGTAGTGATCGGGGAAACATCCTCTTGGTAGTTTGTTCTGCAGGGTAGTGGTTTGCACGACGAAGATGTTTGAGTAGCACTTACTTCTTGCTAATGGAATACAGAGGGAATGTGAGTGGTTTGTTACTATGTAAGTGGCATGGCAGGTCCTAGCTGTGAGAGACTTGGTGGAACCAAGGAATGTAGTTCATCCGAGCACTTTCCATGCTAATAGAAATAGAACAGTAAGAGACTCACCACAGCCTGCCTGTGAGAGAGAGAGAGAGAGAGGTTGGAGGATGGAAAATCATTCTCCAACAAGGACTCAGGGGGAGCATTTTGAACTCTCTCAAGACTAGAAAGTGAAGTCCAGGCAGATCCCACCCAAATATGGCAGCAGTACTCCATTTTTAACCTGATCTGGCTCTTTTAATGGTAGAGGATAGAATGAGGACTCAGTTGAGCTGTACAAGGAGTCAGTCATTTTAACTGCATCTTTAGCAATGGATTGTACATAGGAGTTCCACTTTGGGTTGGGTGTGAGTTTCAGGCTCAATATCCTCTCAAGACATAGGGCCTACTTGAGGTTGCTAATGTTCCTGTATTAATTTTCTTGTGATTCAATAAAATAACCATTAAGCTCATCATGAAATTTTCACACTCAACAATCAAAATTGTAAATATTAGAAGCAAATTGCAACCTATTTTGTTAAAAATTTTATGACATCAGGGACCACAGGTAACTCATACAATAAATAAAAATAATTATAGAATTATTATGTGACCAAAGCTACTTATTACAGTGCTAACTGCCTTTGCAAATATACACATATAAAAATAATAACTCTTCCCTTATCTATATATATAAAACAGAGGATGTTGTGTGTGTGTGTCTGTGTGATACCTTTTCACTCAAGATTTATCCAACCGATTTTGACCAAACTTGGCAAATACATTGTAAAATGTAAGAGATAGGTTCTTAGCATAAAAAATCAATAATCAATAAAGCTGATCAAAAATCGATAAATTCAACTTTTTTCCTCCAATTTCATTCAAACTCAGTATGTAGGTTACTTACATCATGACAAGCTCAACAATACCTCATTCTTATTTCTACACCACTTCGTTTAGTGAAAAACCACAAAAAACAAAAAATAAATTTCAACAAAACTTTTAAACTAAAAACTTCCTCAATTTTCACACAGTCTAATACAAACTTCACCCAATTGTAGTCAACAATAAGTTGATTGTTTAACAATCATTTAACTTGATAATTGAGTTCATGTGAAAACCCATGTAAATAGCAAAAAATGGCAATTTTTACTGGTTTCTTTCTTATTCTTTGGTGATCTTTCAACCAATTTTCATCAAACTTAACAATTGCTTTATAAATGTATCCTCTTTTACATCCCTGGCAGCACACTGACAAACTGAATTTCAAAAACTCCAAAATAATTGCGGTCTGAAGTGGGATTTCATGTTGCCTGTTTTACTCCTTCATGTCCTTGGCTAACTTCGATTGAATAAATACAGACGACTTCTGTTATATCAGTAACTGAATTAATTCAAAATGTATTTTAATGAAAGCACTTTAAAGTAATTGAAGAATATAGACTCTGTTACATCTAAACCCGACACTGTTTTTGCTCCATTCTAATTGAATGCTTTTTCTGTGTATGGCTGCTAGCATATAAATATATATTTTATTTACACTATTTACATGCAGGCTATTGTCCTTGTCTTTGTTGTTGTTATCACATTTCATCCATTGTGTTCTCTGGTCTTCAAATGTGTGTCACTTCAAGTAACCTACAGGGAAATCTAAATTGAACACTTTATTTAATCTACAGGGGTAGACAGTTCTTGTTCCACTGCCTATGTCTAGGGATAGACCTGTGGGACAATAACCTAGTGTCGGTTCATGAATTTGGTGACATAGTAATAATGAGTTCAATCATGGGTCACACAGTGTACTTGAACTCAATAGAAACAGGGTGAGCAATAACTGAACATTACTAAGAATAAGAACTAGACAAGATCTCCCTAGACATGGGTAGTGGATCAAGAACAGTATAAACCCATAGATTAAATAAAGGGTTCCCTGGATTGACATGCAACTGATGAAGGCCAGAGTGCACAACAGTTGAAACACTGTGATAACAATAACAAAGATGAGGAAAATAGTGTCTATAAATAGTGTCAATGATATCTCCTCAACCCAGAACCGCAGACAGGAAATATATATTTTAATTTAAGTACCAAGTTTTTTTAGGATATAGGTAGTCATATCTCTTGCACTCAATAACCCCTTTTATCTTAGTGCCTTGCCTGGGGTGAAATGATTAAAAAAAAAAGAAAAGTTATCAACTTAACCTGTTAGAAAGTTCAAAATAGTTAAATAATAGAGAAAGTCAAGTTAACCAAGAGAAATAGTTTCAAAATTTTCTACCGTTTAGAAGCATTTCTGTTTGAATTTCTGGGATGAGAGGTTATCATTATTTACACTATTTATGTGCAGACTTTTACCCTCACCTTGCTGTTGCTATCACAGTGTTAGGCCTTTGTACCCTCCAGCCTCCATCAGATGCTTGTTGATCTGGGTACCCTTTAGGAAATTTCAAACAGAACCCATTTATTTACAGGGCAAGCAATAACTGAGTTGCACCAAATAAGAACTAGATGAGATATCTCTAGATGCAGTCAGTAGAATGAAAACATTCCACCCTGAGAGATTAAATAAAGTGTTCAATTTGAAGTACCCTGAAGCTTGCATGGATCAGTAAGCACCTGATAAAGGCTGGAGGTCACAACAGCCAAAAAATTGTAATAACAAGAAGGATGAGGACAATAATTGGCATTTAAAGAGTGTTAATGGTGTAAAACCGGCTCTCATTTCATCCTTGACTATAAACTTTTCTTACATCTATATAGATTCTATTTGTACAGAGTGGTTCAAAAGTCGTGTCACCCCTACCAAAATATAATGAGAACAACAATAAAAGAACTAGCAATACAGTAATACAAAACACATGTACTGGATTCATTTGATTCACTTGCATTGATGCTGTCACATATCAAGAAGGTCTGTGATGTAATGGAATAGCCAGTCACCCACATGAATGATTACACTATAAGTAAGTACCTACAAGAGACTCTGGGAAGAGTGAGAGTGAGATGACGCAAGCATGTCCGACCTTCTAATTAGTGGCATTCACTACTAGATTAACCTGTGTGTATAACTGTACCGTATTTCATATTGTACTGGTTGTGTACAATAAACCTTTCTTCTATTATCCACCTGGTGTTAAGTATTTATTCCCTTAGCACGGAATATGACAGTCTGTATGAACATCATCATTTTCGTGGCACAAAATGATGTGGCATCATGTCCTGTGTGATATTTTATGAAGCTGTGCTTTGTTGATTGTTGCAAAGACTCTCAGAATGGTTCCTTTCAACTGATGGGTATTCTGATATTGTTCATGTGAAACTTTCTCCTAGATAATATTC
Organism: Acanthosepion lycidas; assembly: GCA_963932145.1. Lineage (NCBI taxonomy): Eukaryota > Metazoa > Mollusca > Cephalopoda > Sepiida > Sepiidae > Acanthosepion > Acanthosepion lycidas. Next base: position 16,080,390 of record OZ010580.1, on the reverse strand, counting down.
CACAGAACTTTGAAATAGAAAATTACATTATGTAGGGGTACCAAAACTTTTGGACCACCATGTAGATTTTACTGATGGCATCTGTAAAACTGGTTTTCATAATTTTCACATTTTCCCTTTCAACTTTCATATGTTACATTTTTCTCGATTTTGTCTTCATACTTTGGATTAATCCCCATCATTTCTGCATAGACACTTGTAACAAAATTTGTAAATTCTGCTTCTTATTCAGGAAAATCAGACAGAAAAGCTTTTAACATAGTGGTCAGCCATTTAATACATTGCCATCATTGAACAGAAAAGACTGTCCCAGAGGTAGTTTTGCTCCCCACTGCAAGTTGCTACAAAACCAAAGCATTAACCTAAGAACTTGAGTCATGTTTTTAAACAGCCTTGTCAGATCTCAGCTTTCATATGGATGTCATGCATGACCTGAAACCCATTCAAAAATATCATATAACTATGCATACAACTGCTTTCTCAGATCAATGATTAAAAATGGCTTCCACCAAATGAACCTTGGAGATGTTAGAGAGGACTATCTGTCTTCAAATCTCATGGATCAGTGCTACAAAATTACAAACAAAGAACTGCACCAAACAACAGAAATTGTATTACTTGAGGAATTTCAACAGCAGTAATAAACAAAATGGATAGCACATATAGCTAAAAGTGAAAATCATGACATAATCCCTATGTTGATGTTCACCACTACTTCAAACAAAAGGTTAGGAAGGAAACTCTAGCCAACACTGGAAAGAACAATAATAGCTATTGGACTTGAGAAACCTATTTTCCTGACAAATTATTTTGATAGGAAGATTTTATAAATTTCAACTGAAAGTAGCACTGTCTGCTTAGTCAATGAATGCTGAATGTTTCTTTGTAAGGAAGTGGCTAATATTACCACTACTAGTAGATTTAATACAATAAGAGGCAACAGAGACTAATAGGTGTAGTCAGTGGAAAGTTACAAAATGAAATCGTTTATAATTAGATACAATTGATTTCACTAGTGTAAGTCACTGACTGTGACACTAGTTGCTTGGAAATTACTTTTGTCCAACAGGGTCACAAGGATGAACACCCATTACTTTCCTTGCAGTCATAGTTGTCCTGTGAGTCAGCTCATCATCTGCTGGATTGGCCTTCTAATTTAATAACATTCCAAAGATTGAAAATCCATGTCTCAGCCCACTGGAATGAGATACAATAGATGCTCAGGGATGATAGATCTCTGAAGTGACCCTGATTGAAATTGGCATTAAGTAATTTATCAAGTGCATCAGAAACCAGTGGCAACAGGTACATTTTTCTCAATTTTGTCTTTTGATACTTTATTCCCATAATTTCAGCACAGACACCTGTAACTAGCCCAATTTGTAAATTCTTCTTCTTATCCCAGAAAATCTGTCAGAAGGGCTATAACATGTTAAGTTCTATTCTATGGACAATATTTGTTGCCCAGCATAGGGATTCAACTTACATCCTCCTGGTTATAAAAATGAACATTGTTAAATTACCTTAGAGATATTATCCAGGGAACAGAAAGTCTGTTCACTCCTGAATTACTTTGACAAGAATTTACCAGGCAACGGAAAGTGTTTTTTCACTAAAGAAAAACAACTAGCTTAAATTAAGCTACTTGAGCTGAACCATTATAGTAGACAGGTTAATCAAACAAAGCATTGGTTTTTATAAAAAGGTGAATGCAAATTCAATCACTATGTTGAGTGACAAATATTGTCCATAGAATAGAACTTAACAACATACAGAGCAACCTTAGTTCTCAAACGTCTCACATGTCAAATAAATCAGTTTTTGAACAGAAGATTTGAGATGAAAATACTTTGGTTATCCAACAAAATTTTGGTTCTCAAACAACATTGTCAAACAGAGTTAACCCAAATGGAATCATTTCTGAGTCAGCCGCCATGTTGTATACATTCATGTATAGTGCTGTGCTTTTCTTTTCCAATTTTATTGTACTGTGCCTTTTTTTTTCTCTTCATTATTCCTCAGTCATGGCTTCAAATAAAGCTAGCAGTGATACTGGTAAAAGAAAAAATCGAGAGAAAAACAATTATTCATGATATTGTCTCTTCCTACTCAGTTTCATATGGCAAAATCAATGATTTATACTATTCTTATAAATAAAGAGACAATCATGTCTTTCTTCCCACTTTCCAAGCAATAACCTCTTCTTCCTTCATCTTTCAAACTATCTTCCACTTACACCATCAACTCTCCTACTTACAAGTACAGTAAAATTAAAATGTTTGCCTATATTTTATCTGTTTAGTATTGGATTTATTTATTTTTTCTTAGATTTAATGATTTTCATTAGTTTTATATATCATATGATTTTCATTAATTTTATGTATAAACTTGTGCACAAAGTACTGTTGTAAAAGTTTAAATAAGCAATCATCTTGGGACCAGGAATGGATTAATCAATTTTACATTGATTCCTATTGGAAGAATAGTCTTGGTTTACAAACATTTCAGGTTACAAACTGTTTTCAGGAACAAATTAAATTTGTGAACTGAGGTTCCACTGTATATTATATTCTAAAGGTCACCCATTTAATACTTGGCCATCATTGAATGTAGAATAGGCAGTGCTAGGACACTATTTACATTATTCGAGCTATTGCCCTCATCTTTGTCGCCATATTTATTACAATGTTTCAGCCGTTGTAGACTCCAGCCTTCTTCAGTTGGTTGAAATGTTGAACTGAACCCTTTATTTCACTCATTGGGGTAGATTGTTCTAGTTCCACGTGCCATGTTTAATGGATGTCAGTTGTCAGTTATCTCCTGACATATGGCACAGTGGATAAAGGTGTTAGTTAGATCCAGTGTGTGGGTTCAATACCCGGTTAAGGCAGTGGAAAACTTAGAGAGGGGAATTAACAGGATTAGAGCTACAAAAGATAGGAAATTGTGGAGAGCCAAGATTGGCAATCTCCTGAAGTCGCATGGCACATAAAGAAGATTCTCAGGTCTGTAACATGGATTTCCCCAAAATATGTATTTTTTATATATCTTCTTATACATATGTCTGTAAGTAATATATATATATATATATATATATATATATATATATATATATATATATAAATATAAAATTTGTGTTTGTATACATTTTTGGATATATTTATGTATGCATATATATATATATATATATATATATATATATATAATTTGTTTTTGTAGTCATTTTTGCATATATTTATATATGTATATATATATGGGAACTTGGTCAAGTGTTTAGAATGTTTACTTTCTATGCATGAGATCCAGGTTCAAATGTCACCATGGTTGATTTATCAGGAAGGTGACCTTGACGTTATTGATTTCGGGAGGAAATCCTAGTGTGCATCACCTTTAGAAAGTGCCTGAAAGCCATGCCATAGGTTGGTGCAAGTCTTGCAAGTGAAAATGGGTAAATAGGACTGTTCGGAAGATGTTGACGGGTGAGATAGCACAAAGTCACAAGTCATTGTGACCAAGGAATTGAGCATACTGGCATTGTTCAAACTTTTGATCTCCCCTCAAAAATTCTAACAAAGATCTACTGAGCATAGTTGTAGTATAACACACAGGTGGTCTCTGGATGATGAACAAATATAAATGTGTCCGAGCAGGTGTCTTTGACAGGGATTGGCTAGCCAACATTAGAAGATGGATATGCTTGGAAAAAAAGAGTAGCCGGCTATCATATATGCACACATTTGGCTGTGGATATTTATCTATCACAGTTTGTTTATTATCTATCTATCTATCTATCTATCTATCTATCTATCTATCTATCTATCTATCTATCTTAATGGTATAAGTATATCTGCAAATATTTCATTTTATTTTTGAACCACTGATTTTTGGAGTGTGCACACTCAAACACAAGGACACATGAACACAGACACACCCAAATAAATGAGCATAGATACACGCTTCTGGAATATTTTTACATTTTTAAAACGTCTTTAAACATTTTACAAATGTAAATGATATCATTTTTGTTTGTGTATGCCTTTCAAACACCCCACCCCTGTTTTCTCTCCTTTCAATTTTGAACAAATGTAGAGCCTCATAAATTAACCTCAACAGACCATGATGAGTCATCGCTAACCCAACTGAGCCCCACTTAATCCAGTAGATGTCTCATACACAGTCTCCATTACCTGCTGCGTGTTAACACAGCAGCAGCGGCTGCAGCCTGAGTCTTCTGTACGCAACAACAATGTTTAAAGATGCTTTACATGAAAGCAAAAACAAATTGCAACAAGGTGAAGCATATAACAACAATAAAGCCAGACATTTCTGTCGATCTTCCTTCTTAAATTGGGAAGGATACTACCTAGCTGAACAAATAAATAAGATTGAGATGTAATTTATTGATTGCAGATGCTCTCAAATCATTTTCTTTCATTTATATTTGGAAAAACAACTAAAAGGATTTTCAATAAACAAAATTTACATGAAATTAAGTGTAACCATTGCTAAAATGTAAGTTAAATTTAATCCAACCCCAAAAGAGCCTTTGGCATCGTGCATATGCTCAAATAAAATTTCTTTCTTTGTCAAAGATAAGTAATATTTATAATTAAATAATTCAGAAAAGCTATAATTTAAATGCTTATGCCTAAACTAATCAATTTTGAAAATTTAGCAATTTATACATTATGTGGTTCTCTGATTAAAATTTAGGTAATAATTAAATTTAAATTTAAATAAAATTAGACAAAGTTATCACCATTAAAATAATTGCTAACTTACCTTTTTGTAAATGGTTTTAAAAAAATTTCAACCTTTTTTAGGTTATTTAATATCAAATATCAGTCACACAGGACAAAAGTCACAGTGAATTCTCAAAAAAGTAGGCATTGGCCTGGTATATACTAGAATAAAAAAGGTGGACATTGATCCAGTATGTACTAGAGTGAAAAAGGTAGACATTGGTATAGTTTATACTAGAATCAAAAGAGTACACATTGGTACAGTTTATAGTAGAGTAAAAAATGTAGACATTGGTCTGGTTTATACTAGAGTCAAAATGGTAGACATTGATACAATTTATACTAGCATTATAAAGGTAGTCATTGGTATAGTTTGTACTAGAGTCAAAAAGGTAGACATTGGTCTGGTTTATACCTGAGTCACAAGTATCCACTTGAAATATGACCTCTTTGATGAGGTGGTCATCCCTCTGCAGGAGATGGTATCAGTTTAGTCTAAGTTATGCTGATAGGGCAAACTAACTTTCAAGTCACCTGAGGTATGTTTTGAAATTACAAAAACAGGCAAATAAAAGATATTTTAAATCCATGTAATGAAACTGCAGTAGATTTTTTTTTTTTAAATCAAAGCTCTGTTGGAGAATTTTTTTATATCTCTTTAAAATTATTCATTTTTTTTATATCATTAAAATAAAATCTTTTTCCTTTGATAACATTTACAAATGTAAATGATATCATTTTTGTTTGAGTGAATATTTACATAATTTGATATTATTTGATCTTATCTTTGTATAATTAAACCAATCTGCTTTAAAGTATATCCTTTAAAGTTACTTAAAATTCATCAATATGAAATCATTTAATTCTTAGCTTCATGTCATAAATAAGTAACCTGATAGCATTTTATTTTCTGCTACCTTTTAAATAAAAGATTTAAACAAGTGAATTTTTTCAAGTGTATGAACACATATATATTGAAATATGTCTTAGTATCTTTATACCTAGTAAAAGTGTCTTGTATGTATGAATAGTTACAAGTCTTTCTTAGTCTGGCATAAGGTCATAAATGTAGAACATCTGGTAAAAAGTAAATTCACTACATCATAATATTGTTTTGTTAGACACATTGCTCTATGGTAAGATAACTATGTCTTTTATGTATGAATAAATTTTAATTTAGCCACTTACTTTATCAACAAGGATTACTTTAAAAATTGCATTCTTATATTTTATGAAATTGTTTTTTGCATATATATTTCAGAGTTTTTATTAATATTTAAATGAATAAAATTTTTTCCAAAAGTATTGGGTTTTATAAAAAGTATTTTAATTTTTTAATCAATTGAATTCATGGGGAAACTCTCAAGGTCTCCTGTATAGTTTTTTTAACCTAATATATATTTTTCTGCATATGGTATCTTCCAATGATCATAGTTCTAACCATTTTTTGTGTCTTTGTGATTGGATTCCTCAATCTTGAATTTGAAATCATCATTCTGTTTTAATGAGATGTCCTATTTGGCACTTCAACTTTACAAATTTAAGCATAGTACTAGAGTGGAAACAAGTTTGCTTTGGTTTCGTTTGTTTTGTTTTACGGCATATCAACCTCAATCGGTCATTTAATGCTGACAAAATTTTTATTGCTGGTAATATTCTTTTTTTTCAAAAATGTATTTCTGGTAATATTTTTTACTTAAAAAAATCTGGTAATATTTTATTTTCAAAAATGTATTGCTGGTAATTTTTTTGTTTTTAAATGCATAGCTGATATTTTTTTTCAAACTTGTTTTACTGGTAATAATTTTTCTTCTAAAATTTACTGCCGATAATAATTTTTTATAAAGTATTTCTGGTATTAAAACCTATTTTTACACATTCATAGAGTTTTAACCCCAGTTAACTATTTACCCATAGCTTGGACCCCAACAGGTACTACCACCCTGGGTCAGGGTGAACCTGGGAACACCAGCAATTAAGAGGTGGTTCAACATTCCTCCAAACCACCTGATCAGAGGCCTTGCTGTTGGACGTAGTTTATCACCTTACCCAGGACACAGATGTAGTTTATTGTCATACCCCAGGGGACAGGTGGAAACAGGTCTCATCATATGACTATTAAAATTGCTAAGTGCAAGTATTAATTTCATCCTAATGGTTTATTTTCTCATACTTCTCACCTGTCAAACTCTTTTTTTGGCTTCTTGCTTTCTTGTCAACTCCGATCTTCAATATTTTTTTCCTTAAAATAACTGGAAATCTATATGGTAATATTATAAGGAAACATTTGACATTCATTGATCAAGCTGACAGTGCTTCAGTTGGTTGAAATTTATAAAATCTTTTTCTTCAAACAATTTTTCAGGAAAATAGGTTTCTCAAGTCCATTAATGGTTATCACTCTTTTGAGTTTATATGATGAGAAATAATTAAATAAAAATTAGTTAATAATTAAAGAAACAACAGGTAATTAATTACACTAAAGTATTTCAACACTTTAGTTTTGAAAATTTTTTATTGAAGTACTTATGTACTGACATTAGAAATATTTTGACATTAATTTAAAGTTTTTTGAAATTTTGATCTTTAATTGAAAATAAATAAAAAGTTTATTTCAAATAAAATATCTTAATAAAAACTTTATGTAAAATTATTTGAAAACTGATCGCTCCTTCAATACATGAGAGATCATGCCTCTCCACAACTTCCTATCCTTCATAACTCTTAACAGTGTTTATTCACTATCCCTCCCTGTTCTGCCATCCATTTGCACAAGCTCATTAGATAGGTTACTCAGTGTTTCCCTCTGCCTCACTTACCTTCAATATGTCTTGTTAGTGTTAAATTTACTTAGCCTTCTTTCTTCATTATCTTGAATGTGCAGGTACTGTAATAGCAGCATAGGATGAGAAATCAGAGATCTGAGTTCAAATTCAGTCAAGTTCATTATATAAACTTACAAAATGTAACCCTTGGAACCTAGGTCTGAATCCATCTCTTCTACCCCCGGTTATGGATTAAATAGTAAGATTTGTATCTGAATAAATCATTATTATCTCCCAAAAATTGTTAATGCAATGTTCACTCACAAAAAAAATAAAAGTTATTGTTAAAATCCAAAATATGTTTTAACTTTGAATAACCAACAAAGGGTTGATAAACTGTAAAAAACAAATCAATCAATTGACCTCATTATCTGCTCTAGTAATGTCAGCTGTCTCTTTCTAACCCTAAATCCTCTTTTTTGTTTTCATTATTCTATGAACCTTTAAGGTTTAGATTGGCATTATCATTTGAATAGGATTATAGTGCAAGAGACTTACACAGCATCATTGCATTTTCATTTTTATGTTTATTCACATAATTTGCCACAGACAAAACCATGCTTGGACTGCTTGGTAATCAGACAAGGTGCAGGGAGATTTGTTTTCATGCCTTTCACAAGAACATTAATATAAATGTGGCTGGAATTTAAAATTGATTTACAGATTCCTATTATCAAATTAGCACCAGCCAGTCTAATTTGTGCTTTTAACTTTTAGCAGAACTGACAGATACATGAACAAATGTGCAAACAGGTAATGGTATTTGAATATCTGATTATGACTCATTAGGATCAAATTTAAAAAGGAAAACAACATTAATAGGCAAAACTGCTTTGCGATTATTAATGAAAAAAAAAGAAATTCATTTCCAAAAGTAGTTTAAAATATTCATTTGAACATTTTGAGAAGCTCAGTCTTGTCTCCTTAACATTAAAAAGAAAACAAAACAACCCTAAATAACAGCACTAAGCTAAAAACAACATCAAAAATTATTCCGACAAAATTATTTATTTCCTTCTATATAAATGATAATTCTTCTGCTTCTCATTTTAAAAAATTTTGAAAAT
>OZ010580.1:16041756-16066756 GCA_963932145.1 Acanthosepion lycidas | reverse complement strand
CAATATATTTTTATATGAAAAATTACCAACAATACATATTTATAGTAAAATGACCAACAATACATTTTTAAAGCAAAATTACCAACTGTAGTGATATGTAAATGAGGTACTGTATAAAAGTCAGTATCAATATACCTATGGAAGAGTTTTCTTCTTTTGACAAAACTACATCTGTCAGAGAAATATACCTGTCATAATATGGTGTCACTGATCGGTTCTGGGGGATACAGCATATGTAGAAACCGGTATTCACAGGTAGATTTGAAATATGTAGAAACCTGGCTTCACAGAAACCATGTTTGCAGCATTGTCCAGAGTAAAATAGTTAAATGACACCAAAGCGAAGTGGAGCAAAATGAAGTTTGATTTTGGTTTCAGCAGGGTGTGAAGCCATCAGAAAAATCTCCATCATTGTGTATCCCAAAGTGTTTGAAGATTTAACATATGAAGAAATTGCTGCCATCATAAAAGCAAATATACAATCCCGCAAAAAAGATTGGTCATAGTGGAAAGAACTAAACTTCTTGAAAATAGACAAAGACCAGATGAAACTATTATGCAATATGTACAGCAATTGAAAGAAATGACTAGATATTGTGAGTTTGAAAGAATGGGTTTGGAACAAGTGTCCATCGAAGATGAGCTAATTTTGCTAGGACTGATTGAAGTATTGTTTGACATCTTATACAAGTGGAAAATTCTAAAGCAGCTTCAAGCTCATAATAGGAATCTGGAAGCATGTGTGGAGTTCTTACCACAGTTGGAATTGATTAAAAAATTTAATGTCTCCAAAGGCAGCATGGCAACTTAGAGTGCTACTAAAAGCTTAATTGTATGCAGAGATTGCAATAAGGAACATGAAAAGAGCAAAAATAAGAGGCCTGCCTTTGGGAAATAGTGTTTTAATTGTAAAAAGAGGAATCATTTTCAGATGGTATGCACATATGAAAAGTGAGTGGAAAAAGTGGGAAATCCTTCGATTGAAAGTATGGAAGTTATTTGAGATAAAAGCACAGAATAAAAGTAGGGAAATGGTGAAGTTGAACAGAGTAACTTTAATCATGCAGGTGGATACTGGAAATAATGTTACGTTGATACTAAAGACATTCTATTTTGCACATGAATGCATTAACTTGGTTAAATTTTGAGAGTAAAAATGTTGAAGCAAGTGAAAATTGTGAGGATAGGATTTCGTACTGGATAGAAATGGATGTATTTCCCTTAAATTGCCTTAGGTTGTGAACTAGGCAGGTTCCATTGTTGAATAGAATTATGAATAGAATAAAGAGAAATACATGACTGAGAGTCAAGAAGACAAATTAACAATAGAAAAAGAAGTTATATGTAATGGAGATATTATAGTACCTCCAGTCTCTGAGAAAAGAAGTAATTAAAGCTGTGCATGATGATATATGTGGAGGCATATTGGCTACACAAATGAGGTTAAAGTTGCAAGCAAGGTGACTAGGCTATTCAAGAGACATGGAAGAGTATGTTAAAAAATGCCCAGAGTGTGCAGAAATAAAGAAATTTAGGCAAACTAAAACTCACTCTTGACCAATGGAATATATTTTATCTGTAGTTGAAGACATACAATTGCATTCAAAATATATTCAGTTGAAGCCATAAAATTGTGTTCAAAATATTTACATTTTGTTATTAAATAACCCATAGAGGTGCTGATATGCCGCTAAAGAAAATTAACCAAATATTTCCTCAGTAGTAAAAGTACTACTGTATATACTCAAGTATAGTGCAAGGTTTTATGATCATTTTTTATGCAAAAAATAGGAGGTCACACTTTACATGGGTAAATTTTTGAAGACATTAAAAATCATGCATGATACACAGGTAAATTTTTTTGGAGGCTAAAATTCATACATTTTCAGTGACTTTTATCTACCTGGTAGGTCTTCATTCTCATGGTACCTTTGGCAAACTGTAACCATTTATTTGCTATAAAATATGTCCAGGATGATGCACAGTACTGCAATATTTGACTACAGTAGGCCTACTAGTATTATTCAGAAGCTGGGGTCACATTATACACAAGTTATATGAAAAAGGCTTTTCACAAAAGAATTCAGGGGTTGTACTATATATGAAGTAGACTCATACATGAGTATATACAGTAGTTTGACAAAATTCTATTGGTAATATTTAAATAGCATTTATTCTAAAATTTTGATGATGACATTTACTGCAAACCATATATATATATATATATTATATATATATATATATATATATATATATATATATATATATATATATATATATATATGTTGTTTTTGTTTTTTGAGTCGTCTGAGATATAAAACCGGGACTTCTTGCATATGGGCATGTGGTTGAGTGGTTAGAATGTTCGCTTTCTGACCATGAGACTCGGGTTCGAATCTCACCATGGTTGATTTGTCTGTAAGAAGACTTCCTAATGTTATTGAACTGGATCAAGGTCAATTCCAGTGTGTGGCACCCTTGGAAAGTGCCTGAAAACCATACCACAGGTTGACTCAAGCCTTGTGAGTAAAATTGGGTAGACAGAACTCTTGTCGATAGTTGTGCTAGCACAAAGTTACAAGTCATCATGGCCGAGGGCTTGAGCATGCTGGCCTTGTTCCCAGAGATTGTAACTAAGGTCTGCTCAGTATAGTTGCAGTATAAACCACAGATGGGCTCTGTGGCTATTAAGGAAACACAAATGTGCCTGAGCAAGTCCATGCAATCCTCGAATATAAGTGGCCAGCTATTATATATATATATATATATATATATATAATGGACTCTCCCATCGCGTTTGATGTATGAGGTTCCGACGCCCACAAACTAATTATCTGCATGCCTATGACAGGCATGATTTTTTAGACCGGCTCGAGAATTGCATAAAAGACCACAAACAGTACAGGAGAATGTATTGTATCCAAGTGCAGCAGGAATAATCTTATTTTGCTTTCGTGTTTCACAAAGTCAACTGATGGTTACTTCTTGATGGTGCATTATTCCTGAATTTAAGACCTTTTTTCTTGTACAGGTGTTGCACGAAGGCATTTTTGAAGTCCTGAGGAACATGGCCTGATCTCCAATTTTGAATGAATAGATCATGCAGTAGCTTACAAAGTGTATGCCCTCCATATTTGTAGATTACAACAGGGATAGCATCCTTATCAGGAGCTTTTCCTGACAATATCTGCTTGATAAAAGCTTGCACTTCCAGAAAAGTAGGTTTCAGAGATAACTCAGGAATTTCAGGATATTGTTTTACAGTAGACAGAACTTCATCATCTGTGACTGAGGTGCTGTTGAGCACTGTTTCAAAATGATCTCTCTAGTGCTGAAGTATGGCTTTTTATCAGTTAGGAGAGTATCCCCATCATTGGCTAGAATTGAAGAGACACCATCCTTTTGGGGACCATACACTGCATTTAAATCATTATAAAAAGCTTTTGAGTTCTTTTTGTCAGCAGCTATTTGGAATTGAGCAACCTTTGCTGACCACAAACTCTCTTTCATTTGTCTGCTGAGTGCACATTGTACTCTTGCTTTACACCCTTTGTAGTTGGCTTGTTTAGACTGGCAGTTTTTTTCATTTACCCAGATCTTATGATACTTATGCATTTCATCAATTAGTTTCTGGACTTCTGTATCATTTTCATCAAACCAATGTTTGTGCAGTAGAAGTCTGAAAACTTCCAGAGGCAACATGAGTTGCTTCGCCCAATGCCTTCCATAATGATTCAATGTCAGCAGTGATATTAACTGGCTGAAAAACAGTGTCCAGTTTATCAGAAAGATCAGCTTGAACGTGATGGTTTTTCAACAATGAGACATTAAGGCATTTTGGTACAGATGACTTTTGTAACTGCTTATGTTTAGGACAAAACATGACTTTGCTGTGAAGCAGGGCATAGTCAGAGAATCTTGAACATCTCTCTGCTTGGTAATGATAAAGTCAATAAGATGCCCATCTTTCGATCTGGGATGCATCCATTCCTTATTTATTATTATTTATATTCAAAGATTATTTTAATAACATTTGGTATGAATTTTATTTCTTTACATTTTCTTATTTATTAATTGCAAAGTAACGTAATTCCAATTTTGTTGAAAAAGCGTTTCCCAATTATAACATTATTTTGCTTCATTTTTACTACTAGTCAATTTTGTGTTATTACTTATCCTAAATTTTAAAAACAGCTACAGCAACAATTATAGGAATAATAATAACAATAATAATAATAATTATTATTGTTATAATTGTAATAATAATAAAATATTCTCATATAATTGATAATAATATTATATGTTATTATTATCATTATTTTAAAAATATAGCAATATATAGGCACATAGATGATGATATATATATATATATATAGCATATATATAGGCACACTGATGACGATATATATATATATATATATAGCATATATATATATATATATATATATCATCATCAGTGTGCCTATATATTCCTATATATATATAGACATATATATATATATGCTATATATATATATATATATATATATATATGCTATATATATATATATATATATATCGTCATCAGTGTGCCTATATATTGCATATATATATATATATATATATGCTATATATATATATATATATATCGTCATCAGTGTGCCTATATATTGCTATATATATATATATATATATATATATATATATATATATATATATACTAGGAAAATCCATGACAAAGTGGCAGAATTTTTTCATGATCTGTTCTTTAGGACTTAATGTGACTAAAGTCATGTTTACACTGATTCTAAGTGGAATACATAGTGGATGTGGTTTTCTTCTTCATGTAGCAACAAAAGGCAAGAAACCTAGGCTATGTAGGAGACAAGCCAAAGGTGAAGGAGCATGAACAAAAACAAATGTACAGTATCTGAATCCTTGTATCAAATAAGTTTATGGTATGCAATTTTTCTGACAATTTTGGAGTAGCTTTGTTTAAAAAAGAATGCACATTTATTTCTATAAAATATGTCCAAGAAGACGCCCCATAGTGAAATATTTGACTACAGTTGGCCCACTAGTATTGCTCAGAAGCCTGGGGTCGCATTATACACCAGCTATATGAAAAATATGAGGTTTTTCACAAATAAATTCAAGGGTCACATTATATATATATACATAAGTATATACATACAAGCCTATGTGCTCATATTTAACTGAGGCAATAACTAGAGTTATTGTAACAAATTTAGTATTAGGTGAACAGTAAATTCAATAAAGGAGGGGTTGTGCTAGGGCTACATTTGGACAATACTATGAGATGCGACAGAATCAAAATTTAGACCAGAAAATGTCATCTTCTTAAATAACCTCCTCAAATTGAGATTTTCATATCGGATGTCATGCAGAAGCAAAAATGTCCAAACTGTTATCTCTATACAAACTTTTTTTTTTTTAGATCAATGATTAAGAATGGCTTCTAGAGGATAATGTTAACAGCAGACATATTTTTTAATATATATATATTTTTATTTAATTTTCTTTGTACAAGTGTTTTCTTTTCAGGACACAAAGTAAAAATTATCCAGAGGTTCTGCCTATCTGAGCACTTTTGGCTATTCTTTTACCAATTATCAAGGATGATTTTTATTTTTTATTTTTAACTGTATGTGTGGGTTTTTTTATGTATGTTTCTGGAGGTATAGGAATGTTTTATTTTCTAAACATAGCACACTGTGGCCATATTCATACTTAATGTTATTCAATGTTGGCTTTTCAACTCACACTAAACCTATCTGACCATAGGTCATTTCGGACTCATTTAAACAGAAACGGAAACCTACCAAACTCCATCTGCAACATACTAGTAGAAAATATAGGGCGCATTGGGTAAATTGTTGCTGTTTTCTCTTTTTAATTTTGCACATATACATTGTTTTTTATTTTGTCAACTGCACAGTATAATAGGGTCAGTTGGGTACCATCTGTGAGAAAAAAAGCACCATGACACAATTCACTCTGACAGAAATTTGGTAACATTCTATACTGCTTGGCATTCACACTAGAAAATCAAATATGAAGATTTCAAAGTTTTTGGGTGTCAAGCTGAGAACAGTGCAGAGGATTCAGAAAGAATTGGATGAGTCTAATGGTGATTATGAAGGTGTTTGGAGTGATCACTAGTGATGGTGACATTATGCCTCCATTCATCTTACCACAGGGACTCAGACAACATGGAAGCCTACATCAAGTGCCTTGAGGAGGTAGTGCTGCTCTGGGTCAAGAGGGTGGCTGCTGGAAGATTCTGTGTTTGTTAACAGGACACAAGCAGGTGAACCCAATGATGACTGTCAGACAATTTCTGTGTTTATTCTGATCCTTCACCTGTTGGGCATGGCTGAATTTCTATTGATACACACACACACATATATATATGGTGTCCCCAAAAATGTACTCTTTTTTTGACTTCATCATCAGGTTGAATATTTATTTTTTGAATATGCATTTAATTTCCTTTAATATTTAATTTAAACTGTTAATCTTTGGAAATCATTAAACAATAATATTTCTTAATTTTAACCATTAATCTTGTTTGTAAGTCAATAAACACTGCATTTATTGTCATTTAAAGAGTGGAGTGACTATATTTTGGGGGGATACTTTGTATATATCATTAGATTGAATTAAAATTTTGACACATTTGTTCAGTAAATCCTATGTGTGATATTATGGGTTATAATCTCATAAATTATGGGTTATAAAAACAGCTTGTAAATATCTAAGCATATATACAGGATCAAAGTAACTCTGAAAAAAATGTTATTAATCAATCAAAATTTAATTATTAATGATAAAATATGGATATGTTTATTAACATCCTTATCAAACCATTATGAATAAGATTGATATATGTGTAATGACAAAAGTATGCAGGTGTAGTGCTTAAGAAAGTTTTTATTCAACGGAATCATATAACAAGGCAATAATTATATTCGGACTAATTCCACCTGCAACAGATTGTAAAATCATGACTTATTTGTTGTTATTAAGATGTTCAGTCATTATAAGTTTTACTACCTCTACATCCTCATGAGTGGGCCAAGGCCATTGGCTGATGGGTGTTTTTGTCAAGACGTATTTTTTAACGTCAAAAAACGACATTATTACGTCATTATTTTGCACCAACCTAATAGATGACCAACCAAGCTTCTATCTGCCAATTAGCTAGCACAATTATCAAAGACTTCCAAACAATTTCATCAACCTAATTTCACTCATGAGGCTTAGTTTAACATAGAATGGTTTTCAGGCGCTTCTCAACATTGTCACATACACAGATTGTTTCCCCAGGCCAATATTATTAATTGACCATGGTGAAATCTGAACCTGCGTTTATGGTTGAAACACTAATACTCAAACTGTTTGGCTATGTACTCATAACAATGATGAAAGTAAGTAAAGTTAGTTCTAGTCATAATAATATTCTGAAGATGATTTGAATAAGCATCGAAACTTTAACAAAATCACCTATGAGTCTTGCTTTGATTTTTTTTTTGGTGGGGTGGGGTATCTTCTTCCTTTGTGTTTTCACAATGATTGATATATATATGGATATATATTTTTAACTGTATTTTTTAACCAGGCTTTATTTCCTATTACTATAAATGTTATTTTTAGTGGACACACATGTTTCAGTTGACATCTCTATTTTTTATTTTCTTAAACAGTGAAATTAATATCATCCAGCTTAGATCAAGAAGTACTACTAAAGATAAATGTGCCCCACAATCCCGGGAAGGAATTGAACATATTCTCTCTTTTTCCATCAGGGAAAACAATTCTATAGCTGAAGCATGTTGCTACCAATTAGCCTATGCAAGATTGTCATGATAGGACAAGGCTCAGTTATCTTCTTCAGGAATAAAAAACCTCTTATTGGTACTTTTTCAAACATATATCTATGAGCTTCATTTTTTTGCAATCAAAACATAAACAACAGTAATTTTTAAGTGTATTTTTAAAAAAATCTGACCTTATTTATTATTACTATTGAGGTGCCTTATTTATATATGAAGTCACAAAGACTATAAATAGCTATGGCTATTACCCATGAGGCAGTTGAGTGCATACTACTTCCTGTGAGTAGGTAACACTACACAACAGTTAACAACTATAATTGTTATTTTCAGTGGGTACAAATGTTTGATTTGATATCCTTGTTTTTTAATTTCTTGAACAGTGATGAATGAAAATCAAACTAGTGAACTTTGTATATTAATTTCTTGATTCTTAATTTCTTAGACTTCATTCTTAATTGGTATTCTCAGTATCCTTTTGTAGAACTATATTTCTATTGCCTCCAGTCTTCTCTTCATCTATGAGAGGATTGTTGAATATTCACTGCCATAGAGTGGGATGTATATTACATAGAAGTTCAACACTTTTCTTTGTTTCTAACAAAATTTTCCTGTATTTTAGTACTATGCTTAGCTTTCGGAAGGCATTTTTCTTGTAAAACCTTGTTGTATTAATGATTTATTTCATGCTTTATTTCAGTGATCTATTGTAAATCAGATTCATGATAATATTTATAATAATGAATTATGAATTCATTATAATAATGAATTTGTTCCATTTTGTATCAATTTCAATGCAAAATAAAAAAATATAAAAAAAAAATTAGGTTTGATTAGTTTTATTGAAATATGTTAAGGAACAAAATCAATGACTATCTTTTCTTTCTTTCATTTCTGGCTTCTCCAGACATGGCTGACTTCAATGATTTATATGGACTTTAGATGCAACAGAGAAAATCAGCATCTTGCAAGTGAACTGGGTTAGAACTTGCACTTGGTGAAGCTAGAGAATTGTACTCTCAATTATACCTGTAATTTATAATCATCAAATCTATTGAATCATTGAACTGTGTTGATTGATAAATCTTAGAAATCTTTGTTTAGTTCAGGTGCCAAGAAACTATGATCCATGTGCCAAATCTTGTCTAACATGTTATTTCATCTGGCTCTTTGACAACGAGGAATATGTTATTATTTTTTAATGATAATTTGTTCATGTTTTTCATTTAATATTATTACAAGAGGATGCTGAAAAGTCTGTGACCTGACCAAGAATGAATTCAAAAGAAAAATTCTGATATTTGGAGAGTAGGTGTTAACTATTCATTACCTGTTCTGTAGGTATTTCCTGAATGCTATTGGTAATAATGCCTACAAGAAAACATTTGACATTCATTAACCAAGCAGCCAGTACTGCTTTCAACTGAAATTTATAAAATCTTTCTCTTAAAACAATTTCTTAGAAAAATAGGTTTCTCAAGTCCAGTAGCTGTTATCAATCTTTCCAGTATTGATGGGGGTTTCCTTCATAACCTTTTCTTTGAAGTAGTGTGGAAGGGTACCATGATACAACAGCTAGTCAGTCAGCTGTTGTATTCTGGTACACTTGCATGTCTTTTAGTTTACCAATTGGTGTCTCTACTTATATTTCTATCTTGGTCAACCTATGAACTTTTCAGCCAACTCTCCTTAGTACTTTTGGCTAACACAGGGGTTTGTTATTTTCTTATTTACTTATTTATTTTTACAGTAAGGTTCACCTAGTAGAAAGCCTGGTACCACTTGTGGTAGAGGGTTACCTTAAGTGGCAGTTTATATGGCTAGGAGGAGGTGATGCTGATTAACTCAAGACTTGAACAGATGATGACTGTAGTGATCAGAAAAACATCCTCTTGGGAGTCGGCTTCACAGAGTATTGGTTCACATGAAGAAGCTGTTCGTGTGAAACTGACTTTTCATTGATGGTATACGGAGAGAATGTGGGTGGTTTGCTACAACATACGTGGCTTGGCTTGTCTATCCGTAAAGGTTAGACCTAGCAGAACAAAGGAATGTAGTTTGTCCACACACTTATCATAGTAGTAGCTCTAAAGCAGCAAGAGACTAGCCACATACTGCCTGTAATGGAGAGGTTGAAGGTTGGAAAATAATTCATCACCCAGAAGGTCTAAGAGACACTTTTGACTATCAAGACTGGAACTTTTCAGACAACCCTCATATATGGCTATTAAACAGAAATGGCAAATATTTTCATTAGTTTTACCTATTTTAATTGATATCAATCGCAAACTGTTCCTTTTTTTTCCTACCCCTGCTCCTTTCAATTGTTCTTTTGATCTTTTGTATTTTCCAAAACTTCATTTGACATTTTTCACAAAATCACTTATACTTGGCCTACTCTCTTTTCAAAGGTTCATTGATTTTTTTGTTTGAATTTTACATAATGTTTCCATCATTAGTTTTGGAGTATAATCTGTGTTTCTATTATCCCATTTGTCAGCATGTGTGTGTGTGCCTGTTGATCATGAGCATTCATCGCAGTTGTTCAAGAATCATAACATATTTCAAAAGGCTCATACAATTTAATGTGAAACATTTTTTTTCTCTCTAGAATGAAAATGTATTGTTTTGATTTTATGATTTGTAAACAGAATCATTGGAAGTTTGCTGCATTAACACCCCTGATGATAATTACAGGTAGCACGATTTTTGAAAGTCTCACCCTCTTTTCCCTTTGACTTTGGGAATGACAACATGCATTTTCTCTCTGATAAAATATGTAGCATGTAAGTACTTTAGAGACATCAACTGAAGATTGTGTTGAATTCTCACTAACTTCAATGATGAAGTTCATTTCTTCCTTTACTCTTTTGTAACATGTTTTCTTAATACATTTCGTAATTGTTGTTTGTTTAAATTCATTGTCTTATATCTTCATTCCCTGGACTTGCATAAGTCTGCCAAATATTGTTAGTGGGGCAAAGAATACCAGGAGTCATAAAATGATAATTCTTTTTGTACCACAACAAGTTATAAAGCTAAACATTCTGATTGCTTCACATGAGAATGAATTTTCAATAAATGCCCCTCCCTCTTAAATAAGTGCTTCCCTCAAATGAATACCCCTTCTAAAGGTTCAGGCTCTAAACAAGCACCTAGGCATTTACTTGAGAAAATATTGTACACACATTTAAATTACTTTTAAAAATAACATTACAGATCCTAATTTTTAAATATTTTATTTTTCATTACTGTTTGAAACTTTAAAACAAATAAAGGAATGTATAGGAATTAAATTCTATATATATATATTTCAACCAATAAAATTCCATTAGAAGTTTTGTTTGATAAATAATCATTGCAAGGACAAATACTGCCAAAATACTTGCGAACGTAGTTGTAGACCTACCACATGTTATTTTTGGATCATTTAGAAAATAACAATAATAACTCCCTTTACTACTTTGGTAAATTTGAGAAAAAGATTTTTGTGAGTCAGTGTGAAATTATTTTCTAACAAAAAAAACTTTCATACCTCTACATGAAATTAGATTTCAGATCCCCCTTACAGATATAAAAATAGAAGCCTACTGCTTCTCAGGGTTCAAAACAGTTTCAGAGCCCAGTTTGATCTACATGTGCATGCACATACACCCACTCACATGCACACAATGAAAAGATAACAGCTAACAGTTGCTGACTAAGGATTTATCTACAAAAAACTCACAAACACATTAGGCTGACCATCATAAAATAAGTCTGTACACACATTTCACATTGCACTACAAACACTTAATTACTTTATAAAACAAATTTCACTGCAAGGAAAATATCAACATTTTATTGTTATTGTATATTTCTGAAAAGTTCAACTGACTTTCTGCTCCTACTTTTCCTTCAGAAAATAACCTTTATTTGTGAATCATTTAAAAAATGTGTCTTTGTTGTTGTTAAAAGCTTGGAATCCTGACACTCAGATAACAACAAAAAGGTTAGACAGATCCCAATAAATGTTATAAATAAACAATAATTTTGTATTTGATGTTTCAGAAAAAAACACAGATGTATGAGTTCCCAACAACCTTTTATTTAATAAATCCTTCTAGGATGATGTCATAATAGAAGATTTAATAATTTATTTCTCCTCTTCATGTTGTCCCCTCATTCTTGAAGGCATTTAATCCTGCAAATGCCTTAAAATTATGTCTATTTGCTCCCTTATTTTCTTGTTCATTTCCTTCGTCATAGTTTGAAAGAATTGATTGGCACATAGGAATGGCAAAAGATGCTTTCTGGAAACTAAGAAAAGTATTAAGACAATTGAAAATATTGTTACTTCATCGTCAACAGTTTTATCTTGAATCCAAGAATTTAATTTCTTCTTTCCTGATCACTTCCTTTATGATGATGGCACTGATGTCTAAATTCCCCCCCAATGCACAGCTTCAGAACTAGAAGCTTCTAGTTTCACCAAAACCTGTTCCTGTCATCTATTCCCTATCAGAAAATCAATACTTACTGTGTCACTATATATTATTGGACTAAATAAAAGTTTTGGTCTGTGTTTAATAAATCCTACCTGTGACATCACATAAACATTTCACAACAAAGGAGAAAACTTGAAAAGGCAACTTATTAGTAACTTATAGTAAATGTGGCACAGAAATACAAAGCCTAGTTAAGAATATTGAAACTTATCTTCCAGAAACTAATGATTGATTTATTTTTATTTTTTGATTTATTTTATCAACCTTTTTGTAGGAAAACATTTTTAGGTTGTAAAAATTTTTTGAGATATTTAATGATTTACTGATACAAGTTCTACTAATTAACCCATAACTGGGGGCAGAAGAGGTGGATTCATACTTTTCCAAATGGGTTTTGTGCATAAGTAAATATAACAAACTGAACTGAAATAACATAAGTGAGCATAAAAAAATTGCATCTCCAATTTCCAATACCAAGTTATCATCTATTATACCACTCACATATTTAATCTTACAGCACCTGGTATTCCCAAGTAGTCACCCATCTAGGTACTGACCAGGCTCAATATTGCTTAACTCCAGAGATGTACAAGAACTAGTGTTTCCAGAAACTCAGCAAAATATTAGGATATAGAAAAATATTGATACTTACTGTCACTATATATTATTAAAGTCAATAAAACCTTTGATCTATGTTTAAGTGATCCTACCTATGATATCACAGATTACTTGAACACACACACACATATATATATATATATATATATATATAATATACAGATTCAAAAAGATTTGTAGGTCTGACGATTTCAATCATGATTATGATTCCAATGTAATAAATTATAACCATGAAATATTAGTGTTTGAGCTTTTTTATTATATTCTTACTCTGTCTTGGACATTGAGTTCTACCTGGATTCTATCCTCTTGGGAATTTATATATATATATATATATATATATATATATATATATATATATATATATGCATATATATATATATATATATATATATATATATATATATATATATATATATATATGCTGACCACTAATATTATCTATATATACATACATATATATATATATATATATACACATATATATATATATATATATACATATATATATATATATATATATATATATATGTATATATACACATACATATATATATATATATATATATATATATATATATATATATATATATATATATATATATATATAACTTGGAAAGGGCAATTTACACTACAAATGTGACATAGACATCAATAGTGAAATTTGTTTTCTTGAAATTAAGCAAAGATTTAAAACATAGAAAAATATCATCCGAATGGGGTAGGTGAGTGCTGAACAGCTACTCTGGAGGGTTCCAAATATAAGGGAATGGATTGGAATAATAGTGGTGGGTGGAAGAATGTGAAAATATTAATGTCTATGTTTTGATTAACATTCAGCTGTAATGCAAGGTCATCCCATTAAGAACAAGAAAGAAAAACATTTATGTGTATTAAGATTACAATGCAAAGTCGGATTTGTTTAGAGCAGGGGTTCTCAACTAGCGCCAAATTCCCTACCATCACCACCGGAAAGAATTTCAGACTTTCAGAGTGGGAGAGAAAAATCTTTTACTTTTTCTTGTTTCATATTTACAGAATTTCGAGCCCATCATATGTGTCAAAATAAACTCCTTTATGAAAATGTAAATGTTTACCTGCCGATATGGAAAAGAATGAAGATTTTCAATAATATAGGCTTATTATTTGGAATACACCTTTTCAGTTGGACAAGCTTGGGGGAATGCCATTCCGACATATGGTGAAAATGATGCACTTGATAAAATTGATTGAGAACTATTAGTTTAGACCAACAAATACATCAAAACAGTGAGAATGTTCCAGAAGACCTGAAATTGTACAAGTTGGAATTCTTTGAGAATATTAATATACAGGAATGTTAGACTAAGAATGTTCTGAGTGGAAATATTTAAAAAAAATGATTTGCTGGTAGAGGTTTCTATTCAGCACTTTATGCCAGTGAATGCTGGACATCATGTATGAGAAAGAGATTTGAAGCAACAGAGATGTCATTCTACCAGCAGCAGATACTAAGAACACCATAGACAGAATATGTAAACAATGAAGAAGTCTTAAAGAAAATAAGTACATAATGAGAAAAGAAGGCAAAGAGATTTTAACGCTCAAAGTACATATTGAAAGCAAGATAAATGAGGCAGAAACAGCAAGTAACCTACTTAACAAGTTTCTGTTAATGGTAATGCAAATATTGGCCATTTATTTAAAAAGAAACATTTCACATTCATTGACTGAGCATCCAGTGCTGCTATTGGTTGAAATTTATATAATCTTTTTCTTCAAACAATTTTTCAGGAAAATAGGTTTCCCAAGTCCAGTAATGGTTATCACTCTTTCGAGTTTATTTGACGAGAAATGATTAAATAAAAATTAGCTAATAATTAAAGAAATGACAGATAATTAATTACACTAAAGTATTTCAACACTTTAGTTTTGAAATTTTTTTGTTGTAGTGCTTAATTACCGACATTAGAAATATTTTGACATTAATTTAAAGTTTTTTGAAATTTTCAACTTTAATTGATAATAATTTTACTTCAAAAAATTTATTGCTGGTAATAATTTTTTACAAAGTATTTCTGGTATTAAAACCTATTTTCACACTTTCATAGTGTTTTAACCCCAGTTTGGGGGTTAACTATTTACCCATAGCTGGGACCCTAACAGGTGCTACCACCCTGGGTCAGGGTGAACCTGGGAATATCAGCAATTAAGAGGTGGTTCCACGCTCCTCAAAACCTCCTGATCAGAGACCTTGCTGTTGGACATAGTTTATCGTCTTACCCAGGATGCAGATGTAGTTTATCATCATACTCAGAACAGGTGGAAACAGGTCTCATCATTTGAAAGTTAAAATTGCTAAGTGCAAGAATTAGTTTTATCCTAATGGTTTCTTTTCTCACACTTCTCACCTGTCAAACTCTTTTTTTGGCTTCTTGCTTTCTTGTCAACTACGATCTTCAATATTTTTTTCCTTAAAATAACTGGAAATCTATATGGTAATATTATAAGGAAACATTCGACATTCATTGACCAAGCTGACAGTGCTTCAGTTGGTTGAAATTTATAAAATCTTTTTCTTAAAACAATTTTTCAGGAAAATAGGTTTCTCAAGTCCATTAATGGTTATCACTCTTTTGAGTTTATATGATGAGAAATAATTAAATAAAAATTAGTTAATAATTAAAGAAATGACAAGTAATTAATTACGCTAAAGTATTTCAACATTCAACATATTTAGATATTTCTGAACAGGTTTGATATCATGCATGACATTCACATGAAAGTCTTGATCTAATGAGGCTATTTAAGAACATGACTGGAGTTTTCAAATTAATGTTTTGAAGTAATTTGTGTTGTTGTGTGAAAGTACCTTTAGTGCAATCTATTCTTTGTTTAATTCTTTGTTTATTCTTATCTTCTATACTAAATTTGTTATAACTGATCTATACACAAAGGTATTTGAAGTGTTTAGCATTTATTAATTCCATATGATGGATTCATGGTGTGTGCTATCACTTCTTTCATTCCAATTCTAGATCATTGTTTCTGTAATGGATGTCAGTGGAGGGACAAAGATGAATGGCAATGGGTTCAAAATTAGAGTAATAAGAAAAGGAAGTTGTAGAGAGCCATGATCGCACATGGCCTGAAAGAGCTTGGTGTATAAAAGAAGATTAGTCTTTTGTAAGGAGATCACCAGATTTCCACTGTGGGATAAAAAAAATATTCTACTCATTGAAACAAATGTGTTCTGCCAAAACAGAAATGAAAATTCAACAGGAATCACCATATTTTATGAAGAAATTCTAATCTAATATTTGACAAGAGAAAAATTTGGCATAAAAATGTCTACAAAAAACTCACACATACATGAATTGAAAAGCATTTCAATGGAAATCACTGTATTTCCAGAGGACAAACACTTAACAAGGAGAAATTTCCCACAGTAGAAATCTGGTGATCTCCTTACAAAAGATTAATCTTCTTTTATCATGGCTCTCTACAACTTCCTTTTCTTATTACTCTAATTAGCAAATAAATAGTTTTAAAAATTAAAATAAATAATAATAAATAATTACTGGATAATAAATAAACGTATTCAATTATCTTGAAATTCTTGTAATAAATAAATAAAGGTAAGTAGAAACAGGAAAAAAATCGAGGTAAAGATTATTACATTCCTGAGATTGATTATAAGAAAAAAACATGAAAATCATGAATCATTTTAATTTCCACATTAATTCAGAAAGGAAATACACATCCGCAGTGAGTTCAAATTCATGCAATACCAAGAACATACAATTAATCAATTTATGATTGCCACTGGAGCAAATGAAAATTTCTAATTTGGGAAACACTCCAAACACCTTCATTTCTAAGAAAAAGAAAAAAATGATAACCATGTTGTTCAAACAACCAACTACATTTAATATATCTGTCTATATTTCTGAGATGAGGTATAATTATTTAGTATTTATATTGTTCAGAGTGTTGTCCTCATCTTCGTTAGCATATTCACAAGGATTCAGCCATTATACGCTCTGTCCTTCAGGATCTGTCTATATTTCTGAGATGAGGTATTGTAATTATTTAGACTATTTACATTGTGCTGACTGTTGTCCTCATCTTTGTTAGCATATTCACAAGGTTTTGGCCGTTGTACATTCAGTCCTCGACAGAATCTGTCTATATTTCTGAGATGAGGTATTGTAATTATTTAGACTATTTACATTGTTCAGATTGTTGTCTTCTTCTTTATTGCCATTTTCACAACATTTTGGCTCTTGTACGCTTCAGCCTCATCAGATGATTGGAATTTCAAGCTGAACCGTTTATTGAAATTTCACTCATCTGAAGAAGGCCGAGTGTACAATGGCTGAAATGTCATGAACATGGCAATAAAAATGTAGACAACAGTCCAAACAATGTAAATAATGTAACATTTAATATTTATTTATTTTTGCTATTGTTCACTCAATACAAGACCCAAGAGCCATTCAATGTAGAGGATTACTAAATGAGGTTGTTGTAAATCATATAGTGAGGCGTACAGTTAATTTATGCAATAGTGAACATACATGAATTCAGAAAATTTCTTTAAACTAACATTATGATCTTCCCATGTTAAAATAAAAATTTATCCATAAAAAGAAAATCCAACTCAACTTATTCCAAGTGGGTTTATCACATTAAAATTAAAAAGTCAAAAAAAAAAAATATTTTTGATGGATTTTTGTTAGTAATTCTGCTGCAAGCAGTTGTTTTCCTATTATTTTTATTTTTATTTTATTCTGTGATATTTTATTCTTTGTCTTTTACATATTTGTTTATAGCATATTAGTGCAATGTTTTTAAGTCCCAGGGCAGGTTTTGTTTGACTTAATATTTTCAAAAATATTTCCATAAAAAGGCATTCCTGGGGAATAATAAGAAAACCATTTAAAATGAATTGTCATAAAAATGTGCAGCAGCTGACAATTTTATAACAGAATTTTTTTTTGGAACGCTTCTTATTAGAAAAGCAAAAACGAACAAATCAGTCAGAAAATAGCAATAAAATCAATCACAATCAAATGAAACATTCTTAAAAATGTCTTTCTTATTTAATCTCATTTAAAAAAAAAAAAGAAGATATTTTAGTTAAAAATAATTTATTCTGTTTTTGAAAGTTAATGGCTGCCTTATAACACTCAAATTATCCTGTCAGATGACATAAGGAGGAAAAATGACTGCATTTCCCCAAAAAAGATTATAAATAATTTGAGGTTTTTTTTTGTTTTAATAACCTGTTTCTTTTATTCTTATTTATCAGATATTTTTTAATATTTAAAAATTCCTTATTAATTAGAAATTATAATTATTCAAGGAAAAATATTTAAAAAATCTTTGACAAATTTTTTCCGTTTTTAAAAATAGAAATACTTTTCTTGAAAAAATTATTTTTGTTTGAGATTTATTAAAAGAATAAGATTATAATGATAGTAGTATGAGAGCATGCTAAAAGTTCCAGGTCTAAAACACTTCCTAAATTCGGATCAAATATCTTTTTTTTAAGGACTTCTTGATAACGATTTGAAATCAGATAAACAGATTTGCAAAAGAATCATTAAATCTTGCAGTCTCTAACTGAACTATGTTCATACCAATTTTAATAGTCTTCTTCTGTGTGCCACATCCATTCAGGGCATGGATGATCACGGCTCTCCACAACTTCCAATCTTTTTATAATGTTTGTCTTTTTACCATAGCTCCCATTCCACTATCCATTCATACAAGATCCTCAGATAGGGGCTCAGCTGCTACTCACTGTCTCTCTTGGCTTTGAGTGTCAATTTTTCCAAGCGCTTCTTCCTCATTATGTCCCCAAAATTTCAGCTATCTCTTTCTGATTCTAAGTATAAATGTAAATTTTGTTTACATTTTCCTTAAGACTTCTTTGTTGCTTACTCTCTCCATCCATAATATTCTCAGAATCCTTCTGTAGAACCACATTTCTATTGCCTCCAGTCTCTTCTTCATCTGTGAGTAAAATTTCCAGTATTCACTGCTATACAAGAGGATTGATATTGCACACTTTTCTTGTTTCTTAGTACTTTGCTTAGATTTTGGAAGGAATCTTTTGCTATTTCAATGTGCATTTAGATTTCAGTGACATATTTTCAATCCTCTGTTAAAACATTTCCCAGATATTTAAACTTGTTCATTTGATGTTGATATCTCTAATTCATAGTTTGCATCTTGAGTTTGCATCTTGAGTTTGCATCTTGAGTCTGGTTGATGGTTAGTCCTTTTTTCCTACTTTCCTTTATTACCTTATCTAGAAAGTCCTGCAATTTTCCTTCTTTGTCTGCCATCAACACAGTGTCATCTGCATACAAATGATTTTGCTAGTAATGATGGCATAACAAAAAAAGAAAAATTTGCTTTAACAAAATGAGATAAAATTTGCAAAATCAAGTAAACCTTTCATTTTTGCAATGAGTGAAAAAAAGATATTGAAAAAATGTAAGTCAGCACATGTGACACCTGCTCTCCAGTAATATTGTAATTTCAGGAGTCTATATTTTAACTTGTGTCTGGCAATGAAACAGCCCTGTGTATTGATCTTGCTCAAACAGAATCAAGGAAATATAAAACCTGCTATGACTTGTAAACTGAATAATGTTACAGACAATATGACTATGGAATTTATCATTAACAGGACTAGAATCTACAGTAAACTTTCTTATCGATGCAATGGGGAATATGTCTGTCTTTTCTACATGAATTTAAGCATGCTACTAGATTGGCAATTAGGTCTCACTGTTTTACTGTTGAACTACCTAGATGCAACTGTATGTTCATTTTTTTAAAATTATTTCACCAAAAGCAAAGTAAAAAAGCCACTAGGACACTAGGGGGTTACTGAGTGTTAGAGAATATGAGAAAAACTACTTTTAAGGAGAGAGGACAATAAAAGAACAAGAATTAAGAAGGCAGAAGATAATGATTGGCATTGCATTTAAACTTTTGAAGATCAAAGTTGACTGGGAAACAAAAAGCCAGGAGAGACTCTTCTCTTTCTCATTCTAAATATAAATGCAAATTTTGCTTACATTTTCCTTAAGACTTTTTGTTGCTTACATGCCCCATCCATGATATTCTCAGCATCCTTCTGTAGAACCACATTTCTATTGCCTCTGGTCTCTTCTTCATCTTTGAGGAAAAGGTCCAGTATTCACTGCCATACAAGAGGATTGACATTGCACTCTTTTCTTTGTTTCTAATAAAATTTTCTCGTTTCTTAGTACTTTTGCTTAGATTTTGGAAGGCTCTTTTGCTATTCCAATGTGCATTTAGATTTCAGTGACATATTTTGCAATCCAGTAAGAAGTGCAATAAAAGAAACTGTTAGCATAGAACTTGCGGTTATATCTAGCCAGTTCAACTGCAAAATGATGAGACCTTGCCGCCAATCTAGTACTGCACTTAAATTCATAAAGTCTACGTTCCATAGTGAAAAGTTCAACAAAGCAATTCTCATGAAAGTATTTATAGAAAAGGCACAGGGAAGCTAGATTACAGTGGTGGGAAATTGACTGCAGCTTAGATGCCATGTCTGGGACAGTAACATTGCAGATTCTTCTTTGTATCTTATCAAGAATCTCTAAATATATAGGAGGAGCATTAGACCACATGTGGCAGCAACATTCAAAGCAAAGATGAATTATAGACTTATAAATATTTAAGATAAGATTTTGGTGAGAAAAATTATGGCAGTGACCCAACTTTCTTAGCTGCAGACCTAGCAATTGATTCAATATACTCTTTCCACTAAATGTCAGCTGAAAGTATTAATCCGAAAAGACACAATGAGTCACTTTCCTGGAGGTTAGCATCAGCCATGCTGATGTTCTATTCTAGAGATGGCAAATCACTGACTTGTGGGTCATGAATTGACTTACCATAAAATTTTTAGTGACTCACAAGTAGTCAGTGAAATGATTTTATGAAATATGTCTTACCTTGAACTATATCAAATCAACCAGCATGAATTGCCTTCATATGCATATGACTACTGTGTGTGTGCTAAGCTGAAGACAACAAAGTAGGAACCTCAAATTAAAACATCAGCAATTAAAATGCAGCAGCAAGTTTCTTATTGAAAAATATCGGTAAGCAAAAGAGTGACCTATTTATGTTTATAAAAAAATTAAAATAATCAAAAATGAACCAGCAACTATAAAGGTTCACCATATCTGTCCTATTCTTATTATAAATTAACTGATTTAAAATATGGTTTCCT
Source organism: Acanthosepion lycidas (assembly GCA_963932145.1). Lineage (NCBI taxonomy): Eukaryota > Metazoa > Mollusca > Cephalopoda > Sepiida > Sepiidae > Acanthosepion > Acanthosepion lycidas. The sequence continues at coordinate 16,045,550 of OZ010580.1, read as the reverse complement.
CGCTACACAGTAATAACCATGTTTCAAAAACTGAAGCTAAAAACTTCAAATTTAATTATATAATTAAATTAAAAGCATTAGTTCTGTTTCATCTTAGAATTTTACAAAAATCCATATTTTAAATCAGTTAATTTATAATATTTATGCTCTGTAAATTTACATTGAGCAGTGTTTTGTAAAAATAAAAAATATCAATAAGAACACTGGATTATATATCTTACTGTTCTTTCTTTTTATTTATATATATATATATATCTGTTCTATTCTAATAGTTTCCTTTCTCTTACTTTCCACCTTTCAAACTCCCTTCTGATTTCTTGCTTCCCTGCCACCTACAATCTTCAAAAATTTAAATGCAAGGCCAATCGCCATCTTTTATCTGCCTGGAAATCTGTTCTTTTATTGCCTTTTCTACTTACTAAAGTCTTCTCATTCTCTTTTCCTCCCAGTAACTCCTGACATTATCACCTTGCTTGTAGTAATTCCAACATTTGTAGCTAAGATCCACTATGCCATATACAGAGGGGTGGACCATCCTCATTCCTTTCATATTCCATTGGTAAGAAGAAAGTGCCATTCAGACAGCTTCCCAAGAGCCGCTACTTTATGGAATAGAGTCCCAAAAGGATACTTCCCTGAACATAGATCTATATGCTTATTAAGTTGTAAATTTACTTAATAAACCAAATGATCTTTTTGACCAACCCAATACATTATTTATTATATTGTAACATATATACACGGAGTGCTGAAAAGTTCTCAGCTTAAGACACTTCTCAAAATCTGACCAAATGACTAAAAATTAGTCTTCTATGTAGTACTTCCTTTTATATGTATGCATAGCACAAAGTCACAAGTCATCATGACTGAGATTTTGAGTATACTGTGTGAAACTGTCCCAAATAATTTCTTTCCATATGACAAAGTCTCTCTGTACAAGCAGCACCATGTTTGCAAGCAAAAACTGTCTATTTTTCTCTCACGTCATGTGTTTTATGCTGAGCTGTGATCTTGCAAAAAATTTACATACACTCAACTTCTCTCACCAATTCTCCAAGCTCTGAAACCGTGTCTTTCTTAAATTAAGGCATCAGGGTGGCAATATTTCTTTTTCTTTTCCTTTCCTTCACTCGTTTTGCACACCAGGCATATACATGCTTGCTTTGCCACATGAGGTAAGTCATTTTCTCTTCTACATATCCTAGCATTGTTTCATTGACTTATATTAAATTGAACACTTGTAATTAGTGATATGAAATTCAAAGACTTTTTTTATTTGTCCTATAAACAGCAAGAAAGAAGTTTCACTTGGACAGCTTCTTACCAATACTTTGTGGAAGAGACCCCCAAGAGGATGCTTCCTTGATCACTGTAATCTTAACCTCTTCAAGTCTAGGGTTAATTGTTATCTTTTCTACATATCTTTATAAACTTCACTTTTTACCTCCCCACTCTTATGCTCATTCAACAACCTCATTCAGTAACCCTCTAACTTGAGTGGCTCTTGAGCCTTGTATTGAGTGAACAATTAATAAAAAAAAATAACTTGCTTAAGGCATATAAGTCAATCTGTAAACCATGTTTACATTCTTAAACCTGCCACGTTTACACTCTTCTTCTTCTATGTGCCACATCTATTCAGGTGATCATAGCTCTCCACAACTTCCTATCCCGTAAATGTTACGTTTCCTAGATATCCTTATAAACTTCACTTCTTACCTCCTCTTATGCTCATACAACAACCTAATTCAATAACCCTGTACCCTGAGTGGCTTTTGAGCCTTTTATTGGGTGAACAATTAATAAAAAAAAGAAAAAAAAACTTGCTGATGTCAACCTGTAGACATCAATCTGCCATATTTACATTCTTCTTCTATGCACCATGTCTCTTTAGGACATAGACGATCATGGCTCTCCACAACTCCCTATCTTGTAATTGTTATCTTTTTGACATATCCTTATAAACTTCCCTTATTACCTCCTCCTCTTCTTACCTCCTCCTCTTATGCTCATTCAAAATCCTCATTCAGTAATTCTCTACATTAAGTAGCTCTTGTGCCTTACATTGAGTGAACAAAAAGAAAATTACACTGGTTTAACTGTGGTGTTAAAACAGTAAAAATAACAATAATCTTTAAAGATGTTTTATCTGAAGCAATACTGAGGAACTTTGTTAGAACAAATAATGTAGATTAACCGAGTGAAAAGAGTCATGTTTGGTTCTCTTTTAAAACTTTAACCTGTGCTAGATACAAATTTTGAGGTCACTAAGAAGTGCTCTTACTTTTATGGTGGAAATTCTATGGAACATTGAATCTAGTTCTGATGGAATTGTACCACAAAGAGAATGATAAATCTAGTTGTTGAACAGTAGATAAGCAGACCACTTGATTGTTGTAAAAGAAACCAATTAGAGCACAGTTGCCGATAATGTATGACCAGGCAGATACTATTATATTAACAAGAAAAAACTTCAACCGATAGAAAGCTGTACAAGATCTTTGGCAAATGCTGTGATGAAGTGGAAAATCAAGACAATTCTGAGAGAGGAAATTTGTCCCTTTGGGCATCGTCATCTTCTGTAGGCCATGTTTCTTCAGCAGGTGGACAAACAAGGCTCACTACAGCTTCCAGTCTTTTGTAGCTCTTAATAAATTTTGTCTTTTTGTTATCTCTCCTAAACTTTGTTAAGCCATGCATTTACTCAAACTTGCTAGGTAGGTTATGCATTGTTTTCCTCTGATCTTCTTGCCTCCAATCTGTCCTGTGGGTACCAAATTTTCCAAGCCCTCTTTCCTCATTGTCTGTTCCAGAAATTTTAACTACCTCTTTCTGATGTTAAGTATAAATGTCCTTTTTGTTTTCATTTTCTCTAAAACTTTGTTGTTGCTCACATGTTCAGTTCAGTCCATGGTATTCTCAGCATCCTTCTGTAGAACTGTTGTTTCAAGTTGCTTCTTCATCTGTGAGAAGATTGTCCAGCATTCACTGCCATATAGGAAGACTAATATTGCAGAACAGTTCAGTACTCTTTTCCTTTCTCACAAAATTTTCCTATTTCTTAATACTTTGCTGAGCTTTTGAAAGGCATTTTTCACTATTCTAATGTGTCTTCAGATTTCAGTGTCACACTTTCTGTCTATTAAAACACTTAACTGATATTTAAATTGTTGTACTTGCTTAATTTTGTTGGGCATCATAGTACATGAAAATCTCCCAAAGCAGATTACTACTGCTATATTAGGGCTGGAGTTTCCTCATCGTCACTTTTCAGTCTTGATAGAGTTCAGAAGTGTCTATCCTCCCTTGTCGGTAATGAACTACCTTCCACTCTACAACCCCTTTCCTCATAACAAAACATCATATGCCTCTTGCTGCTCTATCTCTATTTTCATGGTAAATGTTCTGACAAGCAACATTCCTTAGCTGTACAAATTTTAACCTTTGCAGCAAAGACCAGCCATGCTGCATACTCTGACACAAATCATCCCCATTAGTAAAAAGAAAATTTCGTTGAGACAGCTTCTTCCCAGGAGTTGCTACTTTGTGTAACAAGAGGATGATTCTTTGATCACTACAACCATAACCACTTCAAGTCTATGGCTAACTGTCATATTTGCTATATATACTTATAAACTACACTTCTTACCTCCTCCTTTTATGTTCATACAACAACCTGATTCAGTAATCCTCTACCTTGAGTGGCTCTTGGGCTTTGTATTGGGTGAACTGTTACTAAAAAACAAAACAAAAAATGAAACTTGCTTAAAATGCATATGTTAATCTGTAGTCAC
>OZ010580.1:15999256-16036756 GCA_963932145.1 Acanthosepion lycidas | reverse complement strand
CATTTTAAAAATAGAATTTTCAGCCCTAGAATAAAAAGCATCCCAGACATGAGAAACTTTTGAAAGGTGTAGCACAAAAATTGGAAGTAAATTACTCAATTTTCTTTTTGAGATTGTCATGGTAACATTAGCCATTTCCTCATAAGGAAGCAATCATGACTGAGCAGACAGTGCAACTTTCATTACTTGAAATTTATCAAATCTTAACAAAAATTAAAACAATTTTGCAGAAAAATACATTTCTTAAGTCCACTAGCTGTTATTGCTCTTTCCAGTATTGATAGAGGCTTCTCTCATAACCTTTTGTTCAAAGTAGTGTGGAATGTCAACATATTGATTATGACATTATTTTCTTTTTGAGTTACATGTCTGATCTATTTTAGTGGTTGCTACTGGTGCATGGCTCTCTACAACTTCCCGTTCCTTGTAGCTCTTAGTAAGGTTTGTCTTTTTGTTAATGCATGTTTTATGGGTGGAAGAGTTGTGTGTTTAAAATCCTTCCTCTTAACACCTGGAACTAGTATAAGTTTACTGAAATGCCCAGTCTTTATTTGCAGCTTCACAAGTGTAAAATGTGGCACAAGGTCTGTTACTTAACATGGGAAATCTACACACTCACACAAATATGAAATATGATGTCGCTTATATAAGTGCTTGCAAAAAAACATCCAAAGAATTACACTCAAGTTACTGATACCAAGGAACTTCAGCAACAACAACAACAAAAACTCTAAATTTTAATTAGTTTTATTGCTATTTTTTAATACATATCACAATTTTCTTTTAAATTATATTTAGAAAATAAACAATATTCAAAAATAAAATCTTTAAAATCTGGACAGCTTAAAACTATTAAACCCAACATTTAGTGTAAACAAACAATATACCATGACAGAAAAATGTAGCAATATATCTATATATTTGAACAATGCCATTTGATTGAGGTTCTGCAGCTTAATCAATTCCTGTTATATATTGTCATAATTGTTCTTGGGATTTTGATAGTGGAACAAGGATGTGCCTTCTCACCAGAATTATTCAACTTTTATACTGAGGCTATCCTAAAGAGCAGGAGATCCTACCAGGATTTATTATTGGTGGGGGAGAATTTTAAAAGTATTATGGTTACTGAGACATTAGGTTTATAATACCCAGATGTCCTCAAGGACAGTTGGCACAGTGGATAAAGGCATTGGCTAGATCCAGTGACTGAACCCACAGAGTGTGAGTTCAATATGTAAGGTAGTGGAGAACTTTCAGAGGAAAATTAACAGGAGATAACTCATAACTGACATCCATTAAACATGGCATGCTCCAACCACCTGAAGAAGGCCAGAGTATAGAATGGCTGAAACGTTGTAACAAATATGGCAACAAAGATGAGGACAATAGTCTTTGTAAATAAGGATAAGTTAATTCACATATTTTAATAATTTAGTAAATGTTTATAAATTTATGAATAAAAGATTGTTTTCATATTTATTTCTTTATAAATTGGTAAATGATAAATATTGAATTGTATTAGTTTTAATAATATCACTTTTTAGAATGTTGTGAATATAAAATTAATTCTGTAAATAAACAATCTAATATTTTGTATCTATAAATTCACTTTCATCATATACTTAGGTTTTATTACAATTCTAATAATAGCTTTTTAAAACAATAAACATTGCTGAGGAGTGAAAGTAGTTAAAATATTTTTTTTTTTATTACAGTGAGGTTCACCCTGTACAATGCCTGTGGGCCACTTGAAATAGATGGTTACAGTAAGACTTGAACAGGTTAGCAGGGTAGTGATCAGGGGCACATCCTCTTGGGAGTCGGTTCCACAGAGCAATGGTTTGTGGGAAGAAGCTGGTCAAGTGAAACTTACTTCTTACCAATGGAATACAGAGGGAATGTGAGTGGCATGGCAGGTCCTTGCTGTGAAGGTTAGAACTGGTGGAACAAAGGAATGCAATTTGCCTGAGCATTTTCCATAGAAGTAGCGATAGAGAAGTAAGAAGCTTGCTACATCCCGCCTGTGTGAGAGAGGGTGCAGGGCAGGAAATACTTTGTCACCTACAAGGTCTGAGATGCTTTTGTACTCTATCAAGACTGGAAAGTGAGGAATGGGCAGCTCTCACCCAACAGTACTCCATTTGATCTGGCTTTTGTAAATGTAGAATATAGCCCAAGGAGCCAGGTACTTACTAGAGCAGTATTGTAAACCAGCCATTTTTCCTGCATCTTTATCATATGTATGAGTTCCACTTGAGGTCAGGAGTGAGTTTATGGTCCATTAGTCTCCCAAGGCACATAGCCTCCTCAAGGAGGCATCTATTTATCATGAGTGGCATCAAGGGAAAAACCATCCTTTTGACACTTGTTTCTTTTTGTGGGCACAAAGGGCCAAGTTTTCTTTATATCTATGGAGCTCTCTCTACCCAAGTGTTGTATCCTTAAAGAGGTTGCAAACAAAGGTGGTACTCAAGTGAAGGAACAGCAACATGCGTGTAGATGAAAGATGTTTATTGTAAAAAAGAATACACTACTGAAAGACAGGGAATCAGGTGGCAGGCTAGTAATTCCTGAAGCAAGCCCCCAGGTATATCCTGTGCTCACTATATATAGCTATTGATATAGTCAACCCACATAAACGATAGGGAGTGTGGGACATTACAAGAAATCCAAGCAATAATGAAATACATACAATGAACCATTAATCTCCCTAACTAGGCTGAGGCATCACACATTTTTTAATATCATGTCTTTTTTTTTGGGTGGGGTGCTACTTATTTATTAGGTATTAGTCATATTCACAATTCTGACCTCATATTCTCATCTATATCTGCCATAAAATAATTGCAATAAAAAGCAAACTTGAACAAAATAATTGGAAAGGAGTCAGGATATAGGAAAATCGAGACATGGTTTTGTTTAAATAAAGAGTTGCATTGGTTGCCAGGATCAGAATTTACGGTCACTAAATCTTTTTTACAAGTTGCTACTAGACTCATGTGGATGTGAAGGTGGTGTAACAGTCAATTACATTCAAATTCTGGTGAGCTCTGTTATGCTCACTTCACATTAAAACCAGTAGGAAATGAATGAATATGTATTTTCTCTCCACAGCTATAGGCTATTTAATCCATAACAGGGAAAACTGACTTCCCTAGCTTTGGGTGGCAGTCAGTTTCGGAGAAGGACAATCCTGAATCCAAAAAGGCAATGAGAAAAATATCCATCATATTTCTCAAGAATTCATGGCAAATCACAGATATTATAAAAAGGAAGTTTTGGACAGTCATGACTGCTTATGTCTTGAAGGGATACAGCATTAAAAAAAAAAATTATATTTATTTTTCTTTTTACACTTTTTTTGACTGGTCCATTCTCTGGCTATCTTCAGGTGACTGTCATGTGGAGAATATTATTGTTGGTCTGTTTATTATCTGGTCTATCAGCAATGTCCCAGTGTTATAATATATTTTATTTGACTATTCACTTCCTTTGTGTGCTTTGTTATGAGACTATGGTTATATCTAAGCTCCATTGCCAAGTTGTCAACCTTATGTAGCCCTACACCCCCCACCAAATTGAAGCCCTTCCTCAAAACACTCTAATGATGGACATAGCAGCTATATCTATTGTTTGTTTTTTTTAGCTGGAATTTTTCATTTCTTCTTTTCCTTCTTTGTTCAACGGGTTTTCATGGCTTCAGGAACAAGAAAGAGAAGGCAAAAACTGACTCAGAGAGTCAACAAATAAAGTTCAACTACAAACCATAACAGATCACTCAGTTGATCTCAGTGAGTCAAGAAGAAAAAAAACAATATGACAATGAAATATGGTGGACAGAGCAGATCAAAACAGAGCAAGACCAAAAACAAGACTCTGTATCAAACACATTTGCCTGAAGCAGGTCAGGGACAACATGTTACAAAAAACAAGAAATTATGTTAGCAGAATAAAAAAAAAATTATCATGTATACATAGATTTATTTTCCATCATCCAAAACAGCAACAAGTCTTTTATCTGAAAAAAAAAAAGAAAAAAAAGAAATCAATAATATAAAAGGTGATTACTTTTACTGCTGCATTGTTATAGCATTGTTACCTGGTTGTACTGGTCCATATTGGGAAAAATAGGAGATTACCATTTACTGGAAATAAAAGATGCTGTTGGTGATTTCTCATGAGTGCAGTCATTTTTATTTGGTTCAGATAAAGAAAAGAGTACTGAACTGTTACATAATGTCAGTCCTCCTATATGGCAGTGAATGCAGAACAATCTCCTCACAGATGAGGAAGAGACTTGAAGTGACAGAAGGATGCTGAGGATACAATAGAGGGAACATGTCAGTTACAACAAAGAAAATGGAAACAAAAAAGACACTCTTAATATCAGAAAGAGTTGAAATTTCTAGGAAAGAGGTCATGGAAAATTTAGTACTTACAGATATATTGAAGGCAAGAAGGATGGAAGATAGCAGAGTGTAACCTCCCTAAAGAGCTTGCGTAAATGGCTGGCAGAACAAGGCTTAGGAGAGATAGCAAAAAGCCAAAAGTTACTAAATGCTACAAACAATAGGTGTCTTCATCACACACACACACACATATGTATATATATATATAATACCAATTGGTAATTGGTAGGAATAATTCTAAGGTGGACATTAATCCAAAGAGAGCTCAATGTAAATAACAGAGCAATATAATAACTGAGATGGATTTTTAAGTATTTTCTTGATGTTTTATATATATAATGTTTTAATGGAGGATCGAAAATACAACACCGAAATCTGAAGTTGTATTGAGAGAGTGAAATATGCTTTTCAAAAGCTAAACAAAGTATTAAGAAACATAAAAAATTTCATTAGGAACAAAGAAAAGAGTACAGAACTATTATGCAATATCAGCCCTCCTATATGTCAATGAATGCTGGGCAATCTCAAATGCATGCATAAACACAAGTAAATATAATAAAAACAATCAACAAAAAATAAAGCAATGAAAAATAAATAAGGATTAAAAAAAATCGTTGACAAACAGCATTATACAATAGCCACAAAACTGCATTCAGATCCACAATTATTTCCAGTCAATAGCCCTTAGAATAATTTGAAACATAACCATAACCGCCCATCCAATAAGTGTTAGAATAAGACAGTAGACCTACCCATAATGCACCATTGGCCAGCATATATAAATAGTTGAGCCAAAAACAATGCACATAGTCTTGTGTTTAAATATGAAAAAGACTGTTGCTGCTAGGTGTTAACCTCAATGTCCACTTCACGGAGCAGGTTTTCGTTCTGATGAGATGAACACATCAATGTTCATGAAATAAGAATTATAAACGAAATGGATAATTAAAGTCTCCGTCTTCTTCTTTACAAAACTTACAATGCCTGCTGTTGATGTGTGTGTGTGTGTGTCATTATATATATATATATATATATATATATATATATATATATATATATATAATGATACACACACACAAGCAGAAGTCCATTCTGAGTAGTGAAAGGGTTAAGCATAACAATAACATGACTTTTGATCAGATATAATCATAAACATATAAAAGTTTGTTAATGTTCATCAAGCTGCTAATATAGTTAATATATTTGTGAATAAATTTAAGATGTAAAAACATGATTGCAACATTAACATTTAAGTCTCAAGATCAAAAGGAAGCAAATGATCAAGTTGAGTCAATGAATCTTTCTTCAGTCATGAGCTTGTCAGTAACTCCACCTGGTGGTCATTGTATCAAAAAGCAAATCTATTTTCTTTTTTCTAATCTTTTTCCCAGCATTTCCATTTCCTTCTGGTTTTGCCATTATGCTGAAAAGATGGAGCTGAAATTAATTAATTGATAAAAAAAATGCAAGAAAAGGACAATTTATAATAGTAAGAATGAGAATAAAATAAATATGACAGCATTAAACAAAAAAAAAATATAGGAAAAAATTTTAAAAAAAGAGAAATAAAAAGTGAAATAGCTATTTTTGGGATTTTTTTCTTTTTTGCTGTGGCTCATGTTGAGTTATATTGCAAATGACAGTCTTTTTTGTATCTCTTGGTTTATATTCATTTATTTTTTTACTTTTTTTATTTTATTTTATTTTTATTTTTTGGCCTGAGTGATCTTTTCTTTCAGTGATTAATACAAAGATAATCCCCTTAACTCAATCATAAATCAACCAAAACTAGAAAACTAATCAAAACTGGTAGCAAGCAGGGTCTGGGGATGTTGGGTGGGGATTATCATTGAGTAATAATCAAGAAGTAAAACTTATGTAATTACACCACCTGTCTGGATCCTGAGTCAAGGACAGTTCCATCTGGTAGCGGGAGCAGCTAAAAGGCAGCCGTATGTCACATGTCTACTATCCTGGTAGCACTTTAGAAATATCACTGGAACGTGTCAACCTTGAATGCTCTGGTTTTCTGCTACAGCAATACTTACCTTCATTAGACAGACTCACCAGACAAAATAGGAATTGATTCTCAAAAATCTGTAAGCTGATTGAAAATTTCTATAACTCAGTAAACTGTTAAATATATAAGAGGTTGTGACTGATATTATTGTTCATCTTGGGGTTGATGATAGTTATTCTCTCTGTTAGGGTTCATCTTACGTCTGATGATGTCATTGTTTTTGAGCTGATCGTATTATTGTTCATGTTGGGGCAGATGGTATTGTTTGTCTTAAGGATGAAGGTATTATTGTTTGCATTGGAGCTGTTGGTGTAACTTTCATCATGGTATTACTGTTTTTGTCTTGGAGCTGATGGTATTACTGTTTTGGGACAGATGATGTTATTGTTCATCTTGAAACTGATAACATTATTGTTTGTTTTGGGACTGATGGTATTACAATTCCTCTAGGGGCTGATGGTATTGTTTGTCTTGGGGCTGACGGTATTATTGTTTCTCTTGGGGTTGACGGTATTATCGTTTCTCTTGGGGCTGATGGTATTAAGGTTTGTCTTGGGGCTGATGTCATGATTGTACCTTTTGGGGCTGATGATGTTATTGTTCATCTTGAGACTGATGGTATTACTCTTCCTCTAGGGGTGGATGGTATTGTTTGTCTTGGGGCTGATGGTATTATTTTTTGTCTTGGTGCTGATGTCATGATTGTACCTTTTGGGGCTGATGATATTGTTCACCTTGAGGATGATAGTATTACTCTTCCTCTAGGGGCTGATGATATTGTTTGTCTTGGGGTTGATGGTATGATTGTGTCTTTGGGGATGATGATGTTATTCTTCATCTTGGGATTGACGGTATTATTGTTGGGGCTGAGGGTATTATTATTTTTCTTGGGATTGATGGTATTATTGTTGATATTAACTTGATTCTGTGATCCTAACCTTTTATCTGAAGTAGTATAGAACATCATAATCTTGATTATGTTATTATTTTCTTGTTGAGTGTGTTATCCATTTTAATTGTTGCTGCTGTTGAAAGTCCTCAAGTGATGTGATTTTTGTTATTTGGTACAGTTCTGTCAGTAATCAGTTTTCCTCTGCAGAATGAATGAAAGTATAACATCTCCTGGGGCACAAGTCATTTAAACCCAATATTCTGATGTTTAAATCCTAGTACTTACGTCTAATAATTGATATGAATATGAGTATCCTAGACTTTCATGGCATATTAAAGTAAAAGTTGTGGTATAAAACAGAAGATCAAATAAGTCCCCTGAGTATGATACTGGTTGACTAAACCATATCACTCACTAATCTACCACTTTTGCTAAAGCAAATGTTTAAACAAGCTACATTCCTTAGTTGCACAAGTTTGGACCTTTATAACTAGGATCTGCCATGTCATGTACACATCAAATCACATTTTGTATTCCATTGGCAAGGAGTAAGTACCACTTAGACTGCTTCTTCCCCAGAACTTTTACTTTGTGGAATGGACTCCCAAGTGTATGATTCCTCAACCACTACACTCCTGATTTCTTCAAGTCATCAGTCAAGCAATATTTATCCAACATATCCTCATAATGTGTATTTCATACTCTGCCTCCTTACAACAATCTTACTCAGTAACCCTCTAGCTTAAGTGGCTCTTGAGTTTCGTATTGGGTAAAGTAAAAAATAAATCATTTATTGATGCTTTAATGGCAACCAATTAGGTTATTTTTATTGATATTTTTTTTTATTGTTTCCAAGTAAAGTTTGAACACACATTTTTCAACCACTTCTAAAGACTTTTGGTTTTTATAAGTCATTATTTATCAAATAATTTTTCCATATCAATAAGTTTGTGCCTACAGGTATGCATTGTGTTTCTTTTGTGGTTCTTCAGTGTCAGATCATTTATCAGACTGTTGGTTGCGCTGGCATCAGTGCAAGCACTGATCCCTCTCTCTGTTACAATGAGAGGGCGCTGGGCAACTGTCAGCATAATTTTCCTCAGTTGCAACTCTGTCCTTGATGAAGCCACCCCTGAAAGCACTTGTCACAAATTACTTGAGATTTATTTATTTACTCAACACACCCCACGAGGTCAGGTTGTGACACAAGGTCGGTTTAATGTGCGGAGCCCGAGTACATACACCCAGGTCAAGAACAAAAATTGCTCGATCCCCACTCAGTTGTGGTTGCATTGGGCTGGGTGTGAGCACTGAACCCTCTCTCTGGTGCAATGAGAAGACTTGACCTCAGGCAGCTGTTCCACAGGGTCGGGCACCTCTCAGTATAATTTTCTTCAGTTGTGACTCTTTCCTTTGACAAAGCCACCCCTGAGTGCACTCTATCCAAAGACAGAGACGCAACTGAGAGATGATAAAGACACTTGTCACAAATTACTTGAGAAAGTAATTTGTATTCACTCAATCCCCCACGAGGTCAGATTGTGACACAAGGTCAGTTCAATGCGGGAAGCCCTAGCATGTACGTCTGAGTTAGGAACAAAAATTGCCCAAGCTCACATAACCGTCGGTTGTGCTGGCCTTGGTGTGAGCACTGATCCCTCTCTCTGGTGCAATGGGAGGGTATGACTTCAGGCAGCTGTTCCACAGGGCTGGACACGTCTCAGTATAATTTTCCTCAGTCGGATCCTAGTAATAAATATTAAAACTGATCCACAGAGAGCTCAATGTATTTATTATAACATAGTATATATATATATATATATATATATATATATATATATATATATATATACTTGTCCAAATGACAACAAACATAGAAATGTATAGAAATCTTATTAAAGAAAAAAATGCAGTCTATAGTAAGATTTGTACCTATGTTCCCTTTGGCAGTAAATATCATTGTAAGATCCAATTTGCTTATACAGACTCAGCTACAGAATGTGTCACTGATCAAGCAAAGTTAAATAGTGACTTATAAACACTAATCTTAATATCCAGTCAGTTTTGTATCCAAAACATAAACAAAGCAATTTCTAAAGTAAGGATGTATTTTTTATTTATTAATTAATGTTAGCCATTTTTAGTGGATACCCACATTTGAGTAGACACTCTATTTATTTATTAAACAGTATATTTATTTATTTATTTTTGTCTACTTGAGAAATCTTATTAAGGAAAATTATGTGCTCTCAGGCAGGATTTGAACCTGGATCCCCTTTGGCAGGAGAAACTGTCTTTAGATCTGACATGCTTATACCAACTCAGCTTTGAAGTGCATCACTGATCAAATAGATTCAAATCCTGTCAGAGAGTGTATATATTTCTTTAATAAGATTTCTCAAATATTCAGGTTCGGAGATGAAAATAAATAAATATACTGTTTAATAGATAAACTACTCAAACATGGGTAAAATAATAAATCATTTAACGTTTGTAATTGTTTTTACATGCATGCGTGCTAACACACATCTCTACACACAAACATGCACATATACGCACACATACATATAACTCGTAAATTTTCAGAATGCAGTACATATCTTGATTTTGAAAAATTCCAGTGTAATTCTTTGTCATTACATTCCCATGGCAACAGACACCCAGCTCAGCTAAGCATTTCACTCTCTTCTTCATTCAAATTAATCACAAACTTCTTCCATTTAATTGTATTTGGCTAAAAATCTGCTGCTAGATATGTGGACTTATGGAAAGCTCCAGAATTGTTGGCATCGAGCAAATCATTTCATTATTGCACATACATGCACATGAACTGCTGCTTTGTGGAACTGACACCCAAGAGGATGCTTTCCTGATCACCATTATCTTTCCCCAATATTCCCATAAACTTTGCCTCTTACTCTGTAACTCTGTAGAGTAGCTCTTGGGCATTGTACGAGATGAACATCATTGTAAAAAAAAAAAAACACACACACACAAAACAACAAACAAATAAATAACTACACAGACCATAGACTTGTCTGGTTGAAGATGGAATGGAATCTTTTGTCAGCATCAAACTGAAAAATGTCAACAACATCTTGCCATAGGTCATAGAGGTGATAAATGAATTGCCCAAACATTGCAACAGATGAATAAAAGAAGAAAAAATAACAAAGAATCATTTTTTCAAAAGTTCTGGAGATAATCTGTCTGGGTTTCTGAAGAGTGGAGTTATCATTATTTACACTTGTAGTCTAGTGTTACTGACTCACAGGAAGTAGTATGCAATCAATTGCTCATGAGTAGTAGCCTTAGCTATTCATAGTTTTTGTGATTTCCTATGTAAATGAGTCACTTCATTTCCATGTACCAAAGAGGTTTTATCCCCTTATTGTTCCTGGGGATTCTGGGAGATTTTGTCTCCTCAATATCTTCCTCCCTTTCCCTAAGAGATTGTTTGGATATGGGAAAATGTGATCTTCTTTTTTCATAGAAGTGTTTCTCTAACAAGTGTTCATCTTTAGAGTCTACATTGTTCTCAATTCCAGTCATGTTTGTCTTGACATAACACTTTCACCTTCATTACTTTCAGGCTCACTATACATTTCTTTATCACTGTCATGTTGCAATCTAACTTGGTCTGTATGCACTAATATCCAATTTACATTTTTCATAGCATTCTGTCCACTTTGCATTATGAATCTTACCTCTTCTAAATTAATTTCACTATTCTTTTTAAACCACAGTTTGTCATTGGTGGCATCAGACATGGTCAATGGGGCTCTAATTTGTCTACCCATTAGTTTGTTGGTATTGTCCTATAACTTAGTAATAATCTAGGAAGAAATGGAAGAAAATCTTTTCTTTCTGTTGTACACATATCTTCAGTCCATTCTTTTATAATTTGTACCATCCTTTCTGCTAATCCATTTGATTGTGGATGGTGTGGTGGGGTTTTATATGGTTTGCATCCATTTTTGTGCAACCATTGATAGTCCCTCATCACAGAACTATTGAGCGTTGTCAGATATTAGCATTTTCAGAATTCCATTTCTTGAAAATATGATTCTTAACATTTGTTTCATAAACTTCTTTTGTTGGAAATATGTGTTACTTCTGGCATGGTGGAGTAACTGATAGCAGCTTGGATTTTGAAAACAGAGAGCTGAGTTTATTAAATTGTGGAAAGGTATGAATCCATCTCTTCTACCCCCAGCTATGGGTAAATTGCAGGACAGACTGGGTCCTATAGCCTTGGGGGATGAACAGTCAAGGAGAAGGACAACTCTGAATTCAAAACCTGTGGAGAGTCTTTTGGGAAACTTGGGGTATTCTGTGCACCAGTTCTCTGTATTCAGCTCTTCCAAAAGTGTGGTTGGTTCTGTACAAGACTTCACCACTATAGTCAGATAATGATATGTACAGAGAGTCTGGCTGTTGGTTCTAAGAACTGAGCTGCTTGACCTTCATATATCGAAAACAGTGGGAGAGTCCAATATATATACAGTCCTCTGTATTGGAATGGCAAGGTCAATTCCTTTGTTATTATTCTTCACTGAACTTGAGTTTGCATGAATTCTTCTGGAACAGGCTCATTCATATTTATTCATGATGCTGTTTCTGGTAAACCCTCCTACAGTAGAATGAACTCTCCCTCCTCTCATAAATACTAACTGCGAGACTTCGTAAGGGCAGTTGTTGAGCAGACGTTGGGAAGCCGAGACACAGTGTAACCTTATCGTTCAGACGGACACTTCTATATGCTTATTATTAACACTCTTGCTTTGTATATATCTGTTATTTCAATACACTTGTTCAACCTACCTTCATCTTCTGTGTCTTTCTTTTCTGGACCCTAAACAGGCCACAAGAGATCCTAGCAGTAGAATGAATTAAGAAGTTTATAGAAACATTTTGTCTTTACAGAGAAATGCATCCAAATTAATCAGGTGGAAGTTTATCATGCAGCAAAACAATAATGCAAACATACTGCCAACATAACTAAGGACTTCACCAGGGGGAATAAGTGGACAGTTTTAGACTGTAACTCAATAGAGCATGCATTTCATCTCTTGAAGAGGAGACTGAGTGAAGAACCCCCCCCCCAAAAAAAAACAAACAAAGAACCGAATGGAACTACGTTAAAAGTCTAGAAAAGCATCACAAATGAAAAATGCAATAGTTTGGTGACATCAATAGGCTGCAGGATTGATGCAGTTATTGCTAGTGTTATACAACCAAATATTAAATCTTACTTACTTTAAGACTATCTGTTCATTTACTTTTGCTCACCTAAAAATGGGGTGATCTTATACAAATGGTGGCATGTCCTAAGCTGTTTAGCACAACTGGATGTAAATACCAGGAAATAAAAGCTAAATTCTGAACTTTTGACTCATATTCATCTTTTGAGCTTAAGCCCAATTGTTTTCAGTGAACAACAAAAACAAAGAAATTGGTCTCCATTTTGGAGAGGGATGCACATATATATATATATATATATATATATATATGATTATTTATTTAAAAATTATAACATAAATATGTTATAAAATCACTACAAAAATAATGTCTTATCAAGTGATGATGTAGATAGTAGAATAAATGTTTTAAAAGGTTCAAATTAATTAACCACCCTTTGTAAGGGGAAATGCTGTTACATGAGCTGAAATGACCAATCAAAATACAATAAGACAAGTTTTTGTTATGGTGAAACATGCCTATTATATAGTAAATAGACTCTCTCATCTAATATAAGTAGGAGTAGTAATAGAAACGGGAGTTAGTCAGTCAGTCAGTCGATGTCGGACGACAGTTAGGTGAATACAAAAGTATTAGCAACCACAACAAGATTATTCTGTGTAATGCTTATTATATCAAGTTCCTAACATTTTTGTACATCAAACCTATTTTAGGACTGATTTAGTACAAATACAAGCCTCCACTGCGAAATCACTCCACAACAGTTTTGCAGTGAACAACTGCATTCCTGAATCTCTTGTTGATAGTTATGTCATCAATTTGATTTTTAGTTTCTCCTCTGGGCTTCTTCATATCCATAATCATCTTGTATGTTCTTGGAACCAGGTGTTGGTTATTACTTAGTTATTCAGCATGCAAATAAACCCATTTTTTACCATGTTTGTTGCGGGATCCTAGTCCAAATTTACCAGTTATTTCACCATTCCTCTCCTTGCCTACATTAGCATTCAGGTCTCCCATGATAATTATAATTTCTTGTGTTTTACACTGAGCCTTGGCATTGTCTAGCATGGAGTAGAAAGATTTGATTTCTTCTTTTGTACTTTGTGCTGTCAGTGCATACACAAATATAATAGATATGCTGAAAGGCTTTCCCTTCAATTTAACTACAAGAATACTTTCAGATAACTGACAGTATCCCAGAATGCATTTCTTCATGTCTTGATCTAGTATCAATGCAACTCATTTTTCATATATCTCTCCCACTACATATATAATCCTGAGTTCATCACAGACAAAATCTCTGTAAAATGGCTACCTAGTTTCACATACTCCTAAAATATTGACATTTAACCTACTTATCTCCTGTTTTACATTTTCAAACTGGCCATAATTGTTTAATATTCTAACGTTCCATATCCTGAGAGTTATTTTTTTGTTTCATTCAAACAGTCACTGGATGATAATCAGGTGACACTTGTCACCCATGTCACTCCTTTCTGGGTGAGGGATAAGTATGAAGGAATTTTATCTCTTTTATGCTGTTTATGTTAACACTCACTGGATGACAGTCAGGTGATACCTGTTGCACATGTCACTCCTTACCCAGAGACTTAACCCACTTCATGCCATTAGCTTTCATATTTTGTTTGATAGTTGTCATGTGGAGTGTGTAGTGGTTTCCCATTTGTCTTCTCCACGGTGATTTATTGAGACACCACCTCTAGTTAGCTGGCTGTTAATGTATCAAGAGTTATTCCGCTCTTTGATAGGTCATATTTTTCATCCTACTAAGATGCTAACAACTTGCCTCACTTGAAAGAACATGTAGTAGTGTAGCCAGTTTAGTTGTCGAGCCTCTGACAGTAGGATTCATTCATACTTAATAATATATATATATATATATATGTACATTTATATATATATATATATATATATATATATAAAAGTGAACATAGAAGTCAACACTTAGAGGCGACAGTCTGTTTCATGCTATATGCAATCGTCAGGCCACCATATATATATATATGTATATGTATATATATATTTTGAACAATAAAAAATATTAAAAAATTAAAATCTTCAGACACGCTGGGTTGTAGATTAATATTCTTTCATTTTTTTATTATTATTTCATTTAGATTCCTCGACTAGTTTCGGCCAAAATGGCCATCATCAGGAGAAGAAATATTTCTGCTTGCTGGTAGCATTGAACTACAGAAATAAATGTCTTGATGGAGAAAATGAACTTTTGTCTGTAGTTTTCATTTATTTTTTTATTTTTTTATCTTTTTAACATGAATCTTTTAACATTCCTTGTGTTGGTCAAACAGTTTCTTTTAAGTTGTTATTTGAGATAAGAGCTGGATGGATCTATGCTGCTATGAATTCTCCTAGTCAGTTTGACAGTTTTATTGGTCCTGGAGAGGGGATGTGTCTCTGTTAAGTGCTTGTGTGTGTGTTATTTGGTTCTTAGGGAGTGAGTGAGTATGATATGTATAAGCGTGTATATTGCTGTGGGTGGGTGTTAGCATTTGGCTCATTAGGGAGTGAGTATGATGTGTGTAAGTGTGTATGTTCATGTGGGTGTGTGTATAAGTGTGAGGCCTCAACACCTCCATAAGCATGTGTGTCTTGTGTGGGTGAGAAATGCGGGTAGGTTTTGATTTGTAGTGTTATATATTAGTACTATCTATATTGTTAAATTTATGGTTTAGTCCGGCTGGATATTTTGTTTTTAGACGTTGTATCCACTTATTTTGATGGAACTCTAAAATCTTTCAAATGTTATCTGCTCTGAACTTTTCTATTCTCTCAATTATAGTGAATTTGGCATGGGTTTTGAAATTGTGTTTTTCTAGGCAGAAATGTTTTTCTATAGGTAATAATTTTTCATGGGGAGTCGACTTAATTCGATTGCGATAATTATTAATTCTGTAGTGAAAGGGCCATTCGGATGTTCCTATATATTGTTTCTGGCATAGTGTGCATTCTAGGAGGTAAATTATATTATGACTTCGACAGTTAGAATTGTGGTAGATTTTGAAAGTAGATTTAGTGACTGAGCTAGTGAATGAATTCGTGTTTTCAATATGGTTGCAACATAAACTTCTTTTGTTGTTGCATGGTTGGGAAAATCCTGTTATATATATATATATCCAGACACAAACATATGTATACGTACATGTATGCCAGAGTAAAATAAAAAGGAAAATAGGTTTTTGTCTCTGCCCTCTCATCTATTAATGAGGAAAGGGTTTAAGGAAATTGGATTAAGTATGGTGTGGTAGGGTAGAAAAAAGAATTAAATAATTAAGTTTCAACTTAAGCCCCAATACCCACTCATTATAACTGCATTTTCATATTCCTTGTCAGTCCTTCAAAAAACGTTATTAAATGCTGCAAACCCAGCAATTAACATTTCATTAATAAGCACTATCAGTATGGACATGTGTATGTATCTCTCTCTCTCTCTCTCTCTCTATATATATATATATATATATATATATATATATTATAATAAAAAGAATGAACAGTAAAATATATAATCTGGTGTACTTATTGGTGTTTTTATTTTTACAAAACAGTACTCAATGTAAATTTACAGAGCATAAATATTATAAATTAACTGATTAAAAAATATGGTTCCTTCGCTACACAGGAATTACCATGTTTCAAAAACTGAAGCTAAAAACTTCAAACTTAATTATATAATTAAGTTAAAAGCATTAGTTCTGTTTCATCTTCAAGCAAATTTTGGATATGTATATACACTCACAACCCCACACACATGTTGAAGCAAAGGTGAGAATACACTGGAAAGAATAAACAAGATTGACAAATTAAAACCAAAAAAGGAGTATCCTCCAAAGTAACAAGTTATATACATTTATAGACAGCCACATTTAGATGAAGGAGTTTTGATCAAATATAAAGAATTGTGACTTTGAACAATTGCAATTGAATAATTTGTCTCTGACTGCATGTTTAAGCTATACAACAAATTTAAAAAAAATAGAATTCTTTATGGTGAACAACATAAATCAGGAAGTCATTGAAGATACTCAAATAGTTTATAAGATACATGAGAATCCCCAGAAGTACTTATACTGTTTTATATATGACATCAACAAATAATATTTTACTAAGAGTTTATTTCTTTTTTGTGAAAGTATAAATGTTCGATAGATATATTAAAAAAAAGATGAATTTTATTTGCAAGAACTGAAGAGAATTTTTATTAGGTTCTTAAAGCAAAGTTTTTTCTTGATGCTTTATAATATACCTCTATCTAAATGTGTGGCATATATGAGTACATGTGCACACACACACACACACACACATATATGTATATTCCAGTATAAAGTATGGTTGTATGCTTGTGTACTGTATATGACAATAAACTCCATCCAAATAGCAAGGCATCAGATCAAAGGGTTTGGAGGAGTGTGGAACCACCTTTTAATTGTTGGTGTTCCCAGGTCAACACAGACCCTGGATGGTTTAACTTGTTAGGGTCCCAGCTATAGGAAAATAGTGAAACCCCAAACAGGGATCAAGACATTATGAATGTACAAAAATAAAATACCAGCAATAGTAATAGTAAAAAAATAAAATTACCAAAGCTCCCAAGAAAATTAAATATTTGTCTTTTTGTCTGTATCTTTCTCTCTCCCTCTCTCTCTTTCTCTCTCTCTCTCTCACTCTATATATATATATATATATATATATATATATATATATATGTATATATATATATATATATACATATATATATATATATATATATATATATATATATATATGTATATATATATATATATATATATATATATATACATACATATATATATATATATATATATATATATATATATATATATATATATAAGCAATAAGTATTCATTCAAACATGTTTGATTAAAAAGAACTGACAAGGACTGTCTTTTAATTTTTTATTGTAATTTTCAAATTTTCAAATGTCCAGCTTCCCAAAGAAAACCAAGAGAACCACTGGTTCTTGATAATGACTGCAAAAGTCGAAAGTACTTGGATAAAAATAACAAAATCTGAACCTCAGAGATTTATCCACAACTTCAAGCAAAATACTTTACACCTTACCTGAAAATTAGAAAAATATAATAAAGAATTAGTCAAACAGACCTTGGTTCATTTTAATTAATGCATCCTCAATTTCCTGATTTTTCCCAGAACCTACTTGATGTTCAGTGTATATTCTGTCCAGACTGAATCACATTTGACTTGATCTTTGCTGTCCATAGTGCATAGAACAAAATCTAGATCTGTATGCAGTCTTCATCAACCTGATCAAGGTGTTTGATACTTTCAACAGAGTAGCATTATGGATGATCCTTCAGAAACTTAGCTGCCTCAGAAAGTTTGTGATTCTGATCCATCTATTTCATCACAGCATGATTGAAATGGTACTTTCTGGAAGAGGTGTCTGAGCTCTTTAAGACTTCCAAGTGTGAAGCAGGCATGTGTCCTAGCCACAGTACTGTTCATTGTTCTCTGCCAGCAATCTCAGACATGCTGCTAGATACGTATAGGATAGAATGGTCTCTTTTTGACCTCCATCGCCACAATGCAAAAACAAAGAAGATCAACGCCCTCTTTCCTGGTGACTGTGCCCTCATAGCATACATGGAATCTACCCTCCATATCATTGTCAACATGTTTACTGAAGTATCCTACCTGTTTGTCCTATCAGCCTTGGGAAAACAGAAGTACTTTTCCAGGCCAGCTATCCCACAACAAACCACCATCCATCCATCCGGGAAACAGAGCTGAAAACTGTGAAGGGATTCACATACCTCAGAAGTGTCATTTCTAATGATGACTCCCTTGGCAAAGAGATCAACACCAGGGTCTGCAAGGTAAGTAAACAGCAGACCTCATCAACACAATCAGTCAGTTCACCAAGCTCAAGATCTACAAGACCTAGTCATTCTCACCAGCATTCAGTGAGATTTAGACCCTGAATAGAAGGTATGTCAAACAGTGGAAGCACTTTCACATGCAGAGCTTGTGCTCTATCCTGGACATCAAATGGCAGGATAGGATCCCAAAACTTGAGATCCTGACCCTTGGAAAAACTGCTAATATTGAAGCCATGATCTTGAAAGCCCATCATAGATGCATGGATGGATTATGACAGAATCCAAAAGCAACTTCTCTATGATAAGCTCTCTAAGGTAAAAGTGAAAGCATGGTAGGCCATTGGAATGTTTCAAAGATTGCGTCATGGTCAACATTGCCCACACAGGAATAGTCCCCAAAGAGCTTGAAGAGTGCACACAGGATCAAACTGGATGGCATGCTCTGATGTCTGAAGCAAGAAAGACTTTTGAGGATAACTGATGTGACAGCATTAATGAGTCTTGTGCCAAAAGAAGGCAGTAGCACCCAAACCTCCAGGTTAGTTTCTCTCTCACATTAGACTCCACTGTCACCTTCAAGTTCAGCCCTGCACATATATCTTATTGTTGAACCTGACAGAACACCACTATATATATATATATATATATATATATATATATATATATATATATATATATATAAATATAAAAGTGAACATTGAAGTCAACACTCAGAGACGACAGGCTGTTTCATGTTAGACGTAATCGTATATATATATATATATATATATATATAACTGTTTGAAATTTGCTTTGTTTATAAGGAACTGCTCAGTATTGGGATTAGAGTATTTGTAGATATTATATCTGTTTCTAGATAATATGTTATTGTGTCTCTCCCTCTCTCTCTCTCTCTCTATATATATATATATATATATATATGAATATACATGTGTGTGTGTGTATGTGTGTGTTTGAGTTTGTAACTTGCTCAAATTTATCTCTATCTCTCTTGTACATCTATCTATCTATCTAGGTCTCTCTATACATATTGCGTGTATTTAGGTAGAAAATGTTTTCTAAGGAAAATTTTATTAAGGACAATATCAGACATTTCACTTCAATTATTTTTAATGAATGACTTTTCCAAATTGTGAATAATCTTTCACATATAAAGAGAAAATTCCATCAGAAATTGCCCAAAATTTATTATTGTTATGATTGTTTTATTTTCTTTCTCTCTCTCTATACACACACAGACAGACACGCACACAAAGAAAAAATAAAAAACAAAGAAAGAATAGTAAAAAAAAATATGTACATGTATTTTCTCTCATTGTCCCTTTATTACTGTGCTGTAGAGTCCATCTACAAAAATCTAGAAACAGGATGCTGGAGATAAGACCCCTGACTTGTGCCTTTTGTCTGACTGAAACATTGAAATGGATAAATTCTGTATTAGTTTTGGACCATTTTTTTTTTAGCTTTCACAATTAAATTTCTATTTTTGACATGAACTCAGTCCATGCGGGGTTGATGAGACAGACAGACAGTGTTTTCGTCTGCTGAAATAGGCTATTCCCCATATGAGGTAATTTGGGATTTTATTGCTTATTAATTATTTGCTCTGTAATAATAAATACATTGAGCTTTTTTTGTGGATCAGTTTTAATATTTTATATTAGTAGGATCCACTTGGATTATATGCCAATGAATTTGTTACCTTTACTATATATATATATATATATATATATATTTGACTTTGTCGGCTGCACAGTTAGGCACCATCTGTGAGAAAAAGATCATCATGATGCAGTTCACTCCACTAGAAATTTGGAAATGGCATGCTGTACTGCTTGCCATTCCTGCCAGAAGCTCCAATACAAATATTTCAGTGTTTGGGTGTCAATCTGAAGAGAATGTAAAGGATTCTTTAAAAGTTGGATGAGTCTAATGGTGATTACGAAGGTGTTTTGAATGTTCACTAGTGATGGCAATGCTATTCCTCTGTATTTCTTCCAAAAGAGGCCTACATCAGGTACACTGAGGAGGTAGTGCTGCCCTGGGTCAAGAAGGTGGTTGCTGGAAGACCCTATGTCTCACAATAGGACTCTACACCATGCCACACAAGCAGGAGAACCGAGTCATTGCTGTCAGATAGTTTCTGTTACTGCCTCTTATATCTGGCCACCTAACTCCCCAGACTGCAACCACTTTGATTATTATGTGTGGGGTGCAGTTGAGTGAGAGATCAACAAAACTCATTATGACACCAAAGATGAATTGAAGGCAAGGATTATGACTGCATTCACCAACTTAAATAAGGAGACTATCCTGAAGAGAGGCAGGAGATTCCAAAATTGTCTGGAGGCCGTGGTTGAAGACGATGGCAATTTTATTGAATAAATTTGCTCTTTAGTATTTCAAAATATTTTTGTGTTTTGATAAATATATATGTTAAAATGAAATGTCAGTGTTGTTTTCCTCTTTGTGTAATTTATATAACAATTTATCCATCGCACCCTCTGTGTATATAAATTTATATATAAAGAGAGACAGACAGATAGAGTTGGTTTAACACACTTGCAGATACAAACATCCAAATGTTTCATATACCTAGGCCTATTCAAACAAATATATTTAAAGTTATTAAATACTAGTGTGGCTTGAAACACTGTATGACATAGAAACATTCTTGAAATATGTATGTTTATTATGTGTATGTATGTATATACAACCTTTTATATATTCATATATTTTATTAACTGGCAAGTTATTTATCAAAAAAATAAATGAGTAGGATCTCCAATTGTTTTTTGCTATTGGACAAACGGCCGCCTTTCAGTGTTCTTACGACTCAGAAGATTTGAAAACTTTTAGTTTGAAAGTAGATAGCAAACATCTCTGCCAATGGATTAAAATGCTTCTCTTTCAAAGAAATATTTCTGTAACTTTGAGAAAGATAAGGACCATGATAATCCTCTTTTAGCAAAAAAATAAAGCACTGTATATTTTTGTTAGTGGCGGGATAATTTTAGAACTCAAACCTAGCCAGATTGGAGCTATTTTCAATATATGTTACGTCATTGATTTTCAAAAACAGATCACCTAAACCATATTTATTCATATCTCCAGGAATATTTTGGCAACAAATTTTCTTTTAAACATTATATCTATGATTCAAATGGTATTTATGCTTTTAAATAAAACACACACATACCTAGGTTATTGTGAATATTACCAAAAAAAGAACACTCCACCATTTATGTACATATTTAATGACCACCCCAGCAAGATCAATGGTAACACTAATATTTTTAGTTTAATATACGATCTTCATTTATAATATATAAATATCAGGTCATCCCATAGGTTCTGTCCGAATTTTAACTTTTTGTTAAAATGAACAAAATTTAAAAAGTATTTTATAATGTCTAATGGAGCTGAACATTATTTTTATGTTTAGATGCATTTAAACTGATCAAATTTTATTTCAGAGAACAATAAAATTAAATTTTGTTTGATTAAAACCCTGCTAACATGGAAGTACCCAAGAATCATTTGATGCACATAATGCTTTATAAGTTCAAGAAAGGAAACTCAGCAGCTGAAGCGGCTAGAAACATTCACTCAGTTTATGGAGAGGAATGTGTGAATGAAAGAACTTGCAGAAGATGGTTTGCAAAATTCAGAGGTGGAGATTTCACCCTTGAAGATGAAGATCGAACCAGACGTCCAGCTGAGTTTGATGAAAAGCTTCTTGAAGCAGCCCTTGAAGATAATCCTGCTTTATCAGTTGAGGAATTGGCAGTGATTCTTAGTTCAAACCATACAACTGTTCATTGTCATCTTCAACAACTTGGAAAAGTTCCTAAACATGGAAAATGGGTGCCTCATGAATTGTCTGAAAACAACCTCAAATCCCGAGTTGACATCTGCTCTTCTCTCCATTTTCGACAACTTGTTTCACCTTTTTTGGATATGCTTGTGACTGGCAATGAAAAATGGATCTTTTATCGAAATGTTAAGCATCGTAGACAGTGGCTTGGTAAAGGGGAAGGACCCCAGCCACAGCCGAGAAGGGAACCTCATGGGGAAAAGTTTCTTCTTTCAATTTGGTGGGATCGCCAAGGAATAATCCACTTTGAATTCTTAGCACCTAATGCAACAATTAATGCTCAAATATACTGTCAGCAATTAGAGCATTTGAACCAAGCTTTGAGGAAAAAAAGACCTGCTCTAGTGAATTGAAAAGAGGTGATGTTTCATCAGGACAATGCGCGTCCCCACACAGCAAGAATCACGTCACAAAAGATCGAAAAACTTGGTTGGGAGAAAATTCCTCATCCACCTTATTCTCCCAATCTTGCTCCTTCAGACTACCATTTGTTTCGTAGCTTACAGAATCATTTGGAAGAAACAGCTTTTGTAACACAGGAAGAGGTTAAAACTGACATTTGTGAGTTCTTCGAATCAAAGCCAAAAGAATTTTACATTAATGAAATTATTAAGCTTGTTAATAGATGGAAGGAAGTCATAGATAATCAGGGAAAATACATTGTTGATTGAATCTGTAATTAAATGTAACATTTGCTCACTTGTTTTCTTTATTCAAAATTCGGACAGAACTTATGGGATGACCTGATATTTTAAGTATCAAGAATTACATTACACTTTTAGGTACAGTGGGGAGGTGTACAGAACAGACAGCCTGATGGACATTGAACATTTGATTTTTGTGCTTTGGACCAAAGACTGATAAAAATTGTTAGGTTAATAGAGTGTTTGTTAAAGTGCTGTTGCATATTATATACAATCTTTGCTGGTATGCAAGGCCTTAAAATTTGGATGTTAAGTGTAGGGTTATATTTGCCAGATAAATTAACCCTCTATTTGTCTATGTGTGTGTATTTAAATAAGCTACTCACACATATATTCAGTTGTGCTGTTAATGTAAGAATATTGATGGTTTCAATTAATTTTAAAATGTTAGCAAATAACGAGAATGAATCACCTTTATATGCCAACTTACTTTCTCCTCCGAATTAGTTTCCAACAACGGAGATATAAATATTTCATCCCGATACTCTTAACTGGTTTGATTATGACAAATTGTTCCCAAAAAGAGAGGAACAAAACAGTGGAAACCACAAAAACAATAATAATAGTGATATAATAATAAATTGCATTTTTTGAGATACATAGATAAATAGATATATAGATAGATATAGAGATAGGTAAGGATGAAATAGATCAAATGAGATAATTCGATAGAGATGATAAAAATGAATAGATTGATAGATATGAACAGAATTAGATAGATAAATATTAACAAAATTAGGTAGAGACAAACAGAATGAGATAAATAGTTATAAACATAATGAGAGATATTACTGTAATTAGATAATATATAAACAGAATGAAATAGATGTGAAGTAAATGAAATATATAGATAGATAGATAGATAGATGTATAGATAGATAGAAACATTTTGATATAAATAGATATGAACATAATGAGAAATATTAAGACACACACACACATGCGCACATATATATATATATATACATATATATATAAACTTTTAAAACCATTTATTTTACATTCAACATCATCACTTGGTAAGACACCGGAGGTGTTGAAACAAAATGGCTATTTTTGTAGTGATTATATAACATATTTATGTTATAATTTTTTATATAAATAATGATATATATATATATATATATATATATATATATATATATAAAAGTGAACATAGAAGTCAACACTTGGAGGCGACAGTCTGTTTCATGCTATATGCAATCGTCAGGACGATTGCATATAGCATGAAACAGACTGTCGCCTCCAAGTGTTGACTTCTATGTTCACTTTTATATTTACACACGCTCTATCTCTGATATTGAGCACTTTATTCCATAAATATAGCACACCTTAAGACTATATTTCTTTATATATATATATATATATATATATATATATATATATATAAATAAAAGTAAACATTGAAGTCAACACTCAGAGGCAACAGGCTGTTTATGCTGGATGCGGCCTGACAATTGCGTCCAGCATGAAACAGCCTGTTGCTTCTGAGTGTTGACTTCAATGTTCACTTTTATATTTACATACGCTCTATCTCTGATATTGACCACTTCATGCCATAAATATGGCACACCTTAAAACTATATTTCTTCATATATATATATATATATATATATATAAACAGAACTACATAGATGTGAATTAAATGAAATAAATAGATATGAACAGACTGAGGTAGTTAGATAGATATGAACAGACTGAGCTAGATAGTTGTGAATTAAATGAAACAGATTGAGATAGATACATATGAAAAGATTGAGATAGATATGAACAGATTGAGACAGATAGATGAATGTAAATTATAGATGCAAGATAGATAAATATATACATAGAGCGATAATCAGATAGCTATAAACATAATGAAACAGATATTAACAAACTGAGAGAGATACAAAACCAGACAAAGATGAGCTGACAGACATATAAATCCAGTTCCTCAAATCATACATGATTTACATGACTTCTTCCTGCTGAACAAAATTACTGGCATTTCCAGGGCATGCATCTCTTCTCATTCTTTTGTCGTAATTACCTCTATCAACATTGCTTCTGCTACAGTTGCATCAATTTTTGTGTTTCCCATAATCTGCAGGAGGAGATTGATGACTAGTCAGAAAGTTTCTCTTGTCTACTGCAATTATGTCTATAAGTTTTACAGAATTTTTTTTTATTTTGCCTCAAATTTAATTGAGTTTACAACATCTCATTTTATTTCAGACTTAAACAATTTTGTATCTTTTTTTTTTCATCTATGCATGCAACAGTGATTGATATTCATATGCAAAATTATTACAGCTAACAGTACTTGTAACATTAACTGTTTCCTTATAAGGAAACATTTGGCACTCATTGACTGAGCAACAAATGCTACTCAAGTTAGGCTTTTCTTCATTTCCTGTAAATCATGCTGAAATTGAAGTGTAGTGTTTTTCTCAACTCTAATGGTAATATTAACTGTTTCCTTATAAGGAAACATTTGGCATTCATTAACAGATCATACAGTGGTACTTCCTGTTGAAATTTCTAAAATATTTCTTTTAAAACAATTTTTTAGAAAAATAGATTTCTCAAGTCCCATAACTGTTATTTCTCTTTACAGTATTGATGGGGGCTTTCTTCCTAATCTTTTGTTTGAAGTAGAGTGGAACGTCAGCAGCTTACTTATTCTATTATATCCTTTTCGTGTTACATGTGCTATCCATTTTAGTTCTTATTGCTGTTGAAAGTCCTCAAGTGATGCAGTTTCTGTTAATTGATTTTTTTTGTGTTAGTGATTGTGTAGCACCAATCCCTGAGGTTCAATGAAGGACAGTCTTTATTGATTCATCCAGGCTTTATTCACTGAGCCATTTTTATCTATAAATTTCTGGCAGTAATTCCTGTTAGATTGTAACCAACAAAGCATTGATCTGGGAAACCAGTAAACAGCTGACAGTTTAGATATTTCTTAAGAAGTTTGGATTATTATTATTATTATTCCTAATTTCATCTTGAGTGCAAGTTTGGAGGGAAATGGAAAAAAAAAAGGACAGTAATAATCAGAAACAGATGGTTGAAAATTTCTGAAATGCATGCGGAAGAAAGGAGGCCTGGAGAATTTGACACTCAAAGGAAATATTGAAGGCAAGAAAAGCTGGGTAGGGGGACAGCCAGTAGTCTACTTAACAAGTTTCTGTGAATGGATGACGGAAGAGGAACAAAAATGTAAGGTCAAAAGTCACTTATACATTAAAAGATCATCCACTTAACAAGTTTGTGTAAATGGATGTCAAAACAAAGAGGGATGATAAAGAGTCAAAAGTTACTTATACCAAAAAAAGATAGGAAGTTGTGGGAAGCCATGATCATCCACTTAATAAGTTTGAGTGAATGGATGACAGAAGAGGAACAAAAAGGGATGGTAAAAGGTCAAAAGTTACTTATAGCAATAAAAGATAGAAAGTTGTGGAGAGCCATGACTGCCCTCGTCCTGAGAAGACACTGCATATAAAAGAAGAGTTTTATTCCCTTCACATGTCTATATGTGTGATAGGTGGTGGGGGATTAATTTGAAGTTTTATTTTTTTTTAAAGTGAAACTGATGGATATGGAAACACTCCATGAGAAAATCAAGATGCAAAATTTTTACTACATCTCATCAATAATCATATTAAACATGAAAAATCAGCTTCATATTCTCCACACAAAAATGGTACTGCAGAAAGATCTTGGCAATCCCTATTTGAAATGGGAAGATATCTACTAGCTGATTCTTAGGCATGTATGCTATTATGCCTGACGCCTGAAATAGGTGTTACAGTTAAAGAACAGCTGCCTTTAAAATGTTCACTGGTCACAAACCTAACCTTAGTAATATGAATATTTTTAGCACAGTATGTTATGCCTAGGTACTAGGTGGAAAGAAATTGAAGACTAAATATGGCAATTTTCATAGGCTGCAATAAGATGAGTCCTGCCAAATCTAATATAAATTCCAGAAACTCAAAGAGTAAGTACTGTAAAATTAGGACATTTTTTTTTAAATAATTATCAGACTTTGTCCATTTCATAATGTATGACGTCATTTGTTTATATTTGGATATGCATTGAGCAGACATGAATGAATGAGAGAAAATCATGGAGAATTGTGTTTAAAAACAGTAAAATTGACCTTGCTAACCGAACGCTCCTCTGTGGCCAAATTGGTTAAAGGCACGTCAGGCTATATGATGGTTCTGTATAGGATACAGGTTCAATTCCTGTCGGAGGACACATATTTTCTATGAAAATTTCTCGGACTTTCAGGCCGGTAAATGTTGTTAATACTGTTTATTATAAACAGAGCATTTACTTAAATATTTGTATCTATAAAAAGAACGTATAAACATAAAAATGTCTTGAAATAATTGTCGGAATTTTGTCCATTTCGTAATGTATAATAGGTATTGTTGACAGTTTCTTAATTAGGCAAAATCAGAGATAAACGCACCATTTTAAAGATTAAAAAGAGGAGGAAATAACTTGGCTGTCTTATAGATAAACTGATGGTCAGATGAACAATAATGAAGCACACACAGGGATCATTCCACAACTTTATTATTTCATATTTCAAGTGTTCGAATCATTTCTCGCCTAAAATGCTATTTTGGTAATATATTTGTGCAACAGCTTCTTTTATGTAATTGTGTCGCTTTAGGATGTGGGCAGTCATAGCTCTCCATATCTTTTTTATATTTTATACCACCTCAGTATTCTTCTTCTTCTTCTTCTGTGTGCCACGTTCCTTCAAGATGTGGGTGATCATGGCTCTCCACAATTTCATGTCTTTTGTAGCTCTAAACAGTGTTTATTGCCTTGCAATCCTCCAAATTAATGTTCTGCCATCCATTTACACAAGTCTCTTCAATATGTTCTGTGGGTGTTAAATTCTCCAAGTCCTCTTTCTTCATTATAACTCTAGAAATTTTAACTGTCTCTATCTGATTCTAAGTACGAGTGTTCTTTGCATCATCATTTTCCTTAAAACTTCCTCCTTACTCACATGCTCTGTCCATAGTATTCTTAGTATTCTTATATAAAACTGAATTTCTGTTGCTTCAAGTCTCTTCTTCATCTGTGAGGAAATCGTCCAGTATATAAAAGGATGGATATTATATAGCAGTTTAACACTCTTTTCTTTGTTGCTACTAAGATTTTTCTTATTTCTTAATACTTTTTTTAGCATTTGGAAGGCATCTTTCACTATTCCAGTGTACCTTTTTTTCCTTATAAAAGAAAATACAAAAGAGATTTGATTTGTTCTTTTCTTTGAGAGCTGTAACTTCTACCCAAAATTTTCAGGACTGAACTATTCAACAACCTGAAAATAAAAAAAAAAGGGAAAAAAAAAAAACAACAAAACAATGGTCATTATGAGATGAGTTTGGCATAAGGAAAAGATTTCCAATTTCCTTGAGATGACTAGCACAATTGAATTCAGATGTTAGACCCTTATTCTTTCTTTTTGACCAAAGGGTTAGATTGCTTAAAATGGAATGTAATGGTTTGAAAAGCAATTACCTCCAGGAAATGAGGATCTGATTTGTTTAGCACTTGGGTCAAACCAGAATAATCTAAAGAGGTCAAGTTTTTGTCTTTTCTTCTTTTTTTTTTTATTCATTGTCTTTTCAAGCCTTTAATGTGATCAAGGAGTTTTACTGATTATCATTAATTATGTTCTGAAGTTTCCTTTGAAAAGAAATGGAGCTGTTTGAAAAAAGATAATACAAATATAGGACTCTACATTCAGTCTTTAAGGAGATCAAGGAGATCATCTGATTATGATACTGAGTTAATTATTTTTTATTAGAAAATCATTATGACAAAAGTGAAAGTAACAGCATCATTAAGGATGATGACAATTTGACTAATGTTGGAGAGTCTTCTAATAATAGTTCTTCGGATGGTAGTGATGTTATATTGATTATTGGTGGTAATCATTTATCATGGTGGAATTCCTACCAGAGAAGAGACTGTAATGGCAGTCAACCTCACAATAGCAAATTTTAATGATTTGTCTTCTGATGCTGGAAATAATAGTCACAAGTCTATCTTTCTTTAAGTGCCATGTCCATTCAAGATATCAGTGATCGTGGCTATTCACAGCTTCATTTTTGTTTTTAATATGAGTAAACTGTTCATTGCATGATTGCAATTGTTACTGTTTTAATGGTTTTGAATTCAGAGTTATTTTTCTAGATGGCTTACCAACCAAGGCTAAAGATCCTAGTCTGCACTGTTATTTTACTCATAACTAAAAAGGAGAG
Organism: Acanthosepion lycidas; assembly: GCA_963932145.1. Taxonomy (NCBI): domain Eukaryota; kingdom Metazoa; phylum Mollusca; class Cephalopoda; order Sepiida; family Sepiidae; genus Acanthosepion; species Acanthosepion lycidas. Next base: position 16,007,465 of record OZ010580.1, on the reverse strand, counting down.
ATAGATTCATGTTTTTCCTAAGTATAAAATGAACACAATTTACCTCAATCAGAATTTGAACATGTCTTTCTGATTCAATAATCTATGCTGTTACTGTTAAACCTCTTGCCCTTCTGGAATATAATAAATTACAATGACTTGAATATTGTATGATGATTATTGCAAGAAGGGTGTCATTATTTAAACCTAAACTTAGAATTATTGCTCCAAGTCCACAACAGTGAATTGCCCTATGGGACAATAGCCTAATGGATTAAAAGTGTTTGTTTGTGAATATGGTGGCATACTAATTGTGAGTTCAATCCCTGGACCGGGCAGTTTCTACTTAAGCTCGGTGGATACAGGGGAGTAATAACTTAGCAGTACTAAAAATATGAACTAGACGACATCCTTCAACATGGGTAGTAGAATTAGAATTAGCTATTAATGATATATATACCATTCAAATTCTTATGTTCTTAATAGTTAATTCTAATATTTTACACAACAGTAATTAAATAAACAAGTTTTGAGCACCTTGAGGTGGTGTAATAGTTAGCAAACTTGTCTCGCTAAAACAATTACGAATGAGTAGTGAGTTCAATCCTCACTGGGTGTCCCTTACTTTCGGCCTTGTGCCACATCCAAGCTACGCTTGGAAAATCACTAAATAAACAAGTTTTAACACACAGTTTTGAATCATCAACCATGAGAATGTGAAATCGATAATGGATAGAACATATTTGTACCTGAAGATTGCAAGAACTGCATGAAACTCCAAGTCATGTTATCGACGGTGGATATTATGTATATTTACTAATATACATATATATATTGGGTAGGAACAAAAGTTTGTTGTGTTTTTTAATAGGTAGTATTTGAAGATAGGATTTTGCTTCATATGTGACATAAATCTATGGCATATACATACATATTCTGAAAAGTAACATTTAAGTATCTCTTTCCATACATATGTAGATTGTGGATTTCATGTTTTTACATTAAAAGTGAAAATAAGGGAAAATTAAATGCACTTTCATTATTTGATTCTCTTTTATTTCTGGAAAAGAAAAAATCCTGTGCAAACAGCAAAAACAGCATGTGCCATTTACAGAGATGGTACCATATCTGAAAGTACTGTTCAGAAGTGGAAATTTTGATCTGAAAATCAATGAATGGCAAATTGGTAATGTTTAACCATGAAGGTTAAACATTACCAACAAAAAATCATGTGTCAAAAGGACAGTTTTTCCCTTGACACTGCTACCGTCACTCTTTGGCAATGTTTATTGTTTTAAAAAGTTATGATTATAATTTTAATAAAACCTAAACCTATGAAAGTGAATTTATACATTTTCTTTGTTCTTGAGAGGGCCCAAAGTTTAAACATTACCAAAAAGTTATTAAGAAATGAAATCTTATCCCACCAACAACAACAACCCTTGTTCACATCAGGTGATGTTTCAGGATTTTCAAGAAAATAAGTCATACAATGAAGAATGAGAGGATTTATACAAATATTGTAGATGTGTAAGATTTTTCTTTTGATTGCAAAAAATAGATATACAGAAACGAGAAAAAACATTCTTCTATTTGGTTTTGTCCTGATGAGATTTCAAGAAGGTTCTGGAATGTGACTGATGAATTCTTTGAATGACAAATAAGTTGATTTTTAAGCCTTCTTTATATTTTAGTGGAAAAAAATAGTCATAAATGAAAAACGGAAAAAAATGCCATCCTCACTTTGAATCTTGTATATTTTCACTTCAGTATTTTGTTTATAAAGAAAACCTTCTGTTCCATAACTGAAATGATGAAGATCTGATAAGTACAAGGTAGAAGACATAATATCACATGGTTATCTTTTTTTAAAATAAGAAGAACTCCTGAAGCCAACAGACAAATTTTTTAGGAAACAACGTGATTAATCATGGATTTTGACTTGTCTATTCATCATATCAAGGAAGTAACATAATCAAAAATTACATACTACCTTTCATGGGATGTATCCCCAAGACTGTTCAAGAATATATTCACAAGTAGTAAATGATATCACAGCATAGAATTTAAATCTTGAATGCAGCTTTAAGGCATAAAAAAAAATAAAGAACAAAAAGTAATTTGGTGTAGATAAGTTGTTGCCTTATCTTATTATTATTATTATTATTTTACTTCTTTTGTTATGATTTTTATTCTTCTTATTCTCATTCTTATACTTATTCTTCATATTCTTCTTATTCTCATTCTTATACTTATTCTTATATTCTTCTTTTTCTTCATATTCTTATACTTATTTTTCTTATTCTCATTCTTATACTTATCCTTCATATTCTTCTTATTCTTCATATTCTTATTCTTATACTTATTCTTATTCTTCATATTCTTCTTAATTCTTATACTTATTCTTCTTATTCTCATTTTTATACTTATTCTTTTATACTTCATATTCTTCTTATTCTTATTCTTATACTTATTCTTCTTATTCTTATTCTTCATATTCTTCTTATTGTTATAATCTTTTTATTTCTATTCTAATTATTCTTATTCTTATTTTATTCTTTTTAATCTTGTTATTATTATTCTTCTTATACCTTTTATTTTTATTCTTATTATTCTTATTCATATCATACTTATTTTTTATTGTGGTAGTGATGATGAAAAGGGAGAAGAAGAGAAGAAAGGCTTGGTGAATGAATATATCAAACAGTAAATAAAAAGAAATAAACAACAACCACAACAAGAAGAAAGAAGAAGATGAACAAGAAGAAAATAATAATTCCAATGATATTGCAGCAAAAATTTTAAATCTTATATGCCGTTCCAAGGCATAAAAAAGATCAGAAGTAGTTCGACGTGGATAAGTGGTCTTCTAATAATAATAATAACACTAATGTTGATGATGATTACGATGATGATGATGATGATGATGATCTGGTGGAGAAGGAGCAGGAGTAGGAGAATTACTGTTCATCTACTTAGAAAAACTCTTTCAGTAATTTCCTAAAGAAAACCTTCATTTACCTTAGATTTCAGGTGAAAGACTTGCTAAATGATTGTCTCAGATAGCAAATAAAAAAAACAACACCCAAAACAAGAAGAAGAAGAAGAAGAAGAAGAAACTGTCTGTCTCTAAGACATTTTATTTTCAGGTCAGTGCGCCTTAACTCATACCTTAAGTGGCACTTATAATAACATCCTTTTATATTCCAATAATACTACTGAATGACTCAAGTAGTGTTCTAATCCATTCTCTAAATTGATCTTCTTATCTTTTTGACTTCATTTTATAAGTATATTGATAAACATTGTGTACAAGAGGAAGAAAACAATGCAAGTGTTGAAAATCTATTCACTTATTGCAATACTAAATTGGGTTTCCTCCAAGTCTTGTTCAGCATGATTCATTGTCATGAGATGTTGATCTGTGAATAGCATGTGACTTTGATGTAAATGTTAGAAGAACAGTCGATATAACTACGGTCGACTTCCAGCAAACAGATGAAGCAAGTAAGAACAAGAAATCAAACGGGAATTAAATTATTCATAGAAACATATATTTGTTAAGCTTAGCTTAACAATATGGCAACATAGGAAGATTGTGCTCACACTACAAAAGCTCTTCCTGCTTTGAAAATTTGGTAGCCAACATGGAACACTAGTTTTGATGCAAAAAAAGCTTCAACTATTTGGTAATGAGATGTACTTTTGGAAATCTACAACCCTGTCAAATTATTTGCATGTGGACTGTTGTCCTCATCTTTATTGTTATTATTACAATGTTTTAACAACAAAGGTGAAGACAAAAGTCTGCATGCAAATAATGAAAATAATCATAACTCCTCATCCCAGAAATTCAAACAGGAAATTTGTAAAAGTTGTAGATTTCCAAAATGTCATAGATTCCTGGCAGTTCTAGTTGATCCTGTGGTGGGCATTAATGCTGTGCATTGAAATATACCTTGAGTGGTCTTGTACAAGGTGAGTATCACTATAAAAAAAAGAAAAAATTTCATTAATTATAACAAATAACTGTTTTCCTGATAACTTATCCCTTTCTCATTGTGATTACGTTTTCTAAAGTTTGTTTCCATTTTGGTAATATTAATATTGGTAAAGTTCATAATGCCCTTTTGGATGTAGCACAATAATTAGCTCTTCCTTTTTCACCCCCTCTTCATAAGTCTCACCTGTCAAGCTGTGATACCCAATTGCAGGTGCAATTGAGTATTGCCAGACTGTAAGGGTGTGAAACTTGTTGGCACATTTAAGTGCCTCTTGTCTTAAAAGAGTGAAGAGAATTATAAAAATTGTAACAGAATATGAAATATTGAAATCAATGAAGGTAGACATTTATTAGGATTACCTTTAGTCTGGCACATGTCTATAAGAGTATGAGCACTCAGTGATCACCCTCTAGAGCAATAAGTTATAAGTATAGTTCACTAACCCTCAGTCTGAAATGGTCAGTCATTTAACCTACTTGATGAGGAGTTTGTTGCTGAACAATGTTCTTGTTAAATGAGATTGTTTTCAGAGATTAACTTGTAAGATCATTCTCTTAAAAGCTAAGAAGTAGCAACCTAAGCTGAGATAGCAGCTTCAATTTTCTGAACATATGACAGGATTTAGAGTGGCTTATCACAGCTTGACAGGTGAGACTTATGAAGAGGGGGTGAAAAAGGAAGAGCTAATTATTGTGCTACATCCAAAAGGGCATTATGAACTTTACCAATATTAATATTACCAAAATGGAAACAAACTTTAGAAAACTTAATCACAATTCTTGGAGAGTTGTACAAAAATATGAGAAAGGGGTAAGTTATCAGGAAAACAGTTATTTGTTATAATTAATGAAATTTTTTCTTTATAGTGATACTCACCTTGCGCAAGACCACTCAAGGTTGAGGGTTACAGAGTAGGAGGCACTGCTTATGCAGTTACGTGTGGAAGATAATGCTTAATACTAGACTTGAACAGCTTAAGATTGTAGTGCTTGAGAAAGCAACATCTTGGGAGTCAGTTCCACAAGGTAGTGGTTCAAATGGAACCTACATCTCACCAGAGTAATATGAAGAGAATGAGGGAGATTTTCTACAATGTCTGTGGCATGGCAGGTCTTAGCCATGAATGTTAGGAATGGTGGAACTAAAGAGAATAGTCCATTAGAACACTCTCCATAGAATTAGTGATAGAGCTTGCGATGTCTCATCTTTGAGAAAAGGGTTGATGGTGGAAAGTAATTGGTCACCTACAAGGATGCAAAGAGACCTTTGAACTCTATTGAAAGTGAAAAGTGAAGACAGGATAGCTCCTGCCCATATATAGCAGCAGTATTCCATTTTGGGCCTGATCTGACTCTTGTAAAGGTAGAGGATAACAGGAGGAGTCAGGTAGAAGGAACTGACCATTTTTCCAACATCTTTTGTGATGGACCGCATGTATGAATGCCACTCAAGGTCTGGGTTGAGTTTAAATCACAATATGTGCTCAAGTCAAGAGGCCTCCCAGAGGGAACATCTATTCATCATAATTGATAAAAACTTGTTTAAAAGAAATGATGCTTAAGTATTTAGCAATCAGACTCTGTTTTTATATATAGATCTATATTTGTGAGCTTAAAAAACCAAAAATAGTGATGATGAAAGGACATAATCACTTATCCTGTACACATATATATCCAGTGCCCACTTTGTTTGAAATTAACTTGTTACTTTGCTGGAGTGGTGATGAAGTGGTGGTGGCAGGTGAAGGCTTTTTTTTATAATTATCCTTTCTAGTTCTCTTATCAGTTTTCTTGATGTTAAGATGGAATTCACCAAGGAAGGTGGCATTATTTTTTCCTACCCGAGTGCTTTCAATCTCCTCCGAGATCATCCTCAGGGATTACAAAGATGAGTTTATTGTAACTGTGGTCATTGTCGTGGTGATTTTTAAAAACAGTTGTGAACATGGTCTGTTATAATTATTTTTAAATTTAAATTTATCCATTGTAGCTATGGAATTTTTTGCAAAACAAGTGTCCCAAAAATCACCATCACAATGCTCACATTTCAAATAAGTTTGTAATGGGGAGATTGAAAGTACTTGGGTAGGAACTAACTATGGCACCTTCCTTAATGAATTTCATCTTAACATCAAGAAACTGATTAGAAAACTAGAAAGGAATATTATAAAAATAAATAGATATATGTCTATATTATTCAATGAAATATGTTTGAATATATATATATATATATATATATATATATATATATATATATATATATATAAAGAAATAGAAATATATATATATATATATATATATATATATATATATATATATATATATATATGTATATATATATATATATATATATATATATATATATAGAAAGAGAGAGTGTGTTTTATATTTGCAGATATTTTGTTCTTAATTTATGTACTTGTTCCTTCTTTAGAGAAAAATTTAATTTCTGTAATTCCTGTAATTTAATTTAGCTAAATCTGACACAAGGCCATTGTAGCAGAGCAAGTGATGAGTCTGCTTACCATTATTATTATAGCTATCTGTAATTTACTTAAGCAACATCAAACCTGGTCAGTACCTAGATGGGTGAGCTTGCACATGTGAGAAGTGTAATGGATATCAGCTCAGAATTGGAAATTGGAGAGCCAATTCCAGTTGGGTTTGCACTTATGTGCAATACCCTTGGGTAATGTATGAATCTCCCCCAGCTATGGCTTAGTTAGTAAGACTTGTATCAGTACAATCTCCCAAAAATTATTACACTGTAAAATATTTTCTGGCTTTAAATAACTTGCAAAAGGTTGATAAACTATAAAAAACAAATCAAACTAATCAAATCCTTATATTATTTCTTCAAAAATTTTTTTTCAGGTAAGGGAAGCCAAGCTGTTATCTAATCACTGTCTGTGACAAATTGACCAGGGTTCAAATTGAACTCTTGGTATCATGTTTGAACAAGGCCAGTATGTTCATCAACGTTCAGGGCTTGTGACTTGAGCTAGCACAAGCATTGACATCTTTCAGTTTAGTCTACTCAATTTTCATCACATGGCGCGGGTCAACTCGTGCTATGGTTTTCTGGTACTTTCCAATGCTGCAACATGCTGAGACCATCTCCCTACTCAAGATTATCAAGAAGTCATCTTTTCAACAAATCAACCATGAAGAACTTTGTAAAGATGAAATATGGGAAAACCAGCTGGATGTCTTTATATTACATATAAAGATAAATTACATATTAGAATAATAAACACATTCATATAAACAATAATAATAATTTTTAATTGATTTAATTTTATAAATTTCATTGTAATTTCATTGTAATTTCCTTTAGCTTTGAGCATAACTTGTCTTACCATAACAAAAGAAATTTCTAATAATTGTAAATTTTTAATTTTATACTTCTTAATATTCCCTTATTATGACAACTGAATACTTGCTTATGTCAAGTGTTGAGGAGAATGAAATGAATATATTGAGCTCCTTGATAAAAATCCAAAGAAAAATCAGCAATATTATTGGTCCTGTTCTGGCAGCTCAGTCACTTTCCCATCACCATAAGTTTGTTTCTCTATGTCCTTTCTATAAATACTTTCATGGTACTTTCATTTGAATGAGCTCTTAATTTAAGCACAGTACAAGACTGGTGTTCAGATTTCACCAATTTACAGTTCAGCTGGCTGGATGACGCTCTAAGTTCTATGCTAACAGTTTCTTTTTTCACACATCTTGCTTGTGGAACACCCTCCCAGCTCCATGCTTTACAGCAAACTTTAATCTGAAAGAATTTAAATGCAATGTCAATCACTATCTACTGTCCTTCTGATTACTCTTTCTGCTCATTGTTAATGTTTCTGTTCCTAATTCTTCCACACTCTGTAACCCCTTGAGTCTTAGTGGTTTTACTGCCTTGGGGTGATACTGATTAAAAAAAAAAAAAAATATATATATATATATATATTTAGGAATAAAGACAAAAGGAAAACTTATCTTACCCAATGCATTTTGTCCTCTGAGAGACTTTATTGAAGCAAAGCCAGGCAAGCTATGGCGGACACAATGTAACAAAATTCAATGTCTACTAAATAAAAGTAAGTGATGTTTTTTAAAAATTTTATTCAAATTAGTGTTTAAATTATTTTCATCTGGGATTAATTTATGTTATATATATATATATATATATATATATATATATATATATATATATATATATATATATATACT
>OZ010580.1:15894256-15994256 GCA_963932145.1 Acanthosepion lycidas | reverse complement strand
TAAGTACTGAAACTAGGATCGGCAAGCTCGCTTCACATTCTGTCTATATTTATGTTCAGGCTAATATCTGCTAATATAATTTTGAGAACTTTTACAATGAAGCAATCTTTAAAAAATTAGAAGTCCTACCAGGATTCTTTATTGGCAGCCACAATCTTAACAACATTTGATATGCAGGTGGCACAGTTTGGTTTGTTTTGTTTTATGGCATATCAACCTTATCTTCATTTTGGCCAAGGATATCATTCTCCAGATTCAACAACCACCATATTCCCCAAATCTCACCCTTGTAACTTTTTCCTTTAAAAAATCAAATCACACTTGAAAGGAACAAAATTTCAAGATGTTGAGGAAGTCCAAGAGAATGTGATGAGGCAGCTGCTTGATATGCCAAGAAAGGAGTTCCAGGAATACTGGAAATGATACAGGATAAAGTCTGTGGCTTCAGGAGGAGATTAAATTGTGAATTGATATGTATAGTAGTTTTCTTTTTATACTCTCTGATAAGACCTTGCACCAGTCCCAATACTCTCTGATAAGACCTTGCACCAGTCCCAATACTCTCTGATAAGACCTTGCACCAGTCCCAATACACTCTGATAAGACCTTGCACAAGTCCCAATACTCTCTGATAAGACCTTTCTAAACTGTGGATGTGGACATGAGTGTTCCTTTAAATGTTCTGAGATCATTCAAGTGAAATATAAGCCTTCTCATCATCATTGTTGTTCTAAAACCAACATACATATTAACATTTTTATCAGAGATGCAATCTCCTAAAGGACATTTAAATTGATATACAATGTTGGTATTTTGTAAGATGCCAGTTGACAGAGAAGAATTGTTATGGATGACTAGGTTGGTTGTATTGTATGTAATTAATTTTATTTTTTTATTTGGATCAGTGGGGGATTGTGGTGTATTCACTCATGTCATGGTAGTAGGAATTAGGCTTGTTTTCACAAAGATAAAAACAAAAAAATAAACATACATAATCACAGGAAAAGCATTATAAATTGTATGTTAATTTCATACAATTTTATTTATGTATTTGTGTGTATAAGTATGTGTATTTTTTATGCTATAATACTGTTATGGTACATGTTATAAAAGGGAGCAATTTACTCCGTAATATTGCAAGTCATATCACAGAGGAAAGTTACACATGTGCTGTCTTCCTGATGATTCTTGGTAAAAAGAATGAATATAATGTCTTTTGGTGGGATGTCCATATTTCTGGCAGGAACAGTTTTTGTTGCATGCTGGGAGTAATTTTATTATTTTTATTTTTTTATTTAATTTATTTTAAACAAGGTTTAAATGTTATTGTTTTATTTTATTTATAATTTTCATTATTATTATTATTTTCACTATTTACATTATTCGGACTGTTGTTCTCATCTTTGTCGGAATATTTATTACAATGTTTTGGCCGTTGTACACTCCAGCCATCTTCAGGTGGTTGGAATTTCAAACTGAACCCTTTATTTCGCTCAGTGGGGTAGACTGTTCTAGTTCCATGTGCCATGTTTAATGGATGTCAGTTATCAGTTATCTCCTGTTAATTTCCCTCTGAAAGTTCTCCACTGACTTAACATAATACATAATACCTCATCTCAGAAATATAGACAGATATTATTATTTTATATTTTATTTTTATTTCTTTATAACAATAATAATATCCCTACAGAATATATTAGGGTTTATGTCTTTTTAGAACTTTTTCCTCCTGCTTATATTTAGAATGCATTTGATTATGGTACAAGAGTTTGATGTTTAGACTTATTTGAGGATGTATTATGTTCATTTTTATTTATGTTAATATTCCCAATGTGTGTAATATATATATATATATATATATATATATATATATATATATATATATATATATATATATATATATATCTAGTTAAACCTAGAGAGCCAGACAAACCTACCAAGGTTTCACCTAAGTGGATCGTCAGGGAAGGCTGCCTAAAAAGGTAACAATATTTATAGTCTATAAACAAAATATCATAACCATGTAACCCAAAAAAATAAATACAATCCGCTTAGGTGAAACCTTGATAGGTTTGTCTGGCTTTTTAGGTTTAACTAGGTCTGCTCTACTTACTGTATTGAGCACTTTATTTAGTTATTTTGCTTACTCGTATTGGTGTTTTTTCTTTGGACTTTGGTTTGGCTAGCGTACATGTTCTTGGTTCTTTCTTTCTTTATACCTTTTTTTCCCTTTGGTATTGGTTTGATTCATTTGCAAATCAAGATACCAAAGGTTTTCCAGATGAGTATAATTTTTTATACTTATAAGATTATTACTACTATTAATATATATATATATATATATATATATATATATATATATATATATATATATATATATGTATATATATATATATATATATATATATAAGTATCCAAAACAATAGTGAAGATGAGACAAATTGGAAAAGCTTATCAACGATGCATTTCACTGACATGTCATCTGCTGGGCTCGGCTTCTTCAGACTGGAATGAAAGACAAAACTGTGGGTAAGCCAAAAGTGTTGGGAATTTTGAGGAAATCCAGCTCAATCTCAATATAGCTGGCTAGACATGGATTACCATCAGCAAAACAGAAGAAATATATTAGAAAGAGGCTGCCTCTATATAGATCTGGAATTCACCACACTGTGATGGAAAACAAAGTGTTATTGTGAGGTACTGCTTGGGGTGACTTGGGTTTGGAGGGAGGAGGAGGATTCTGATTCTGAAATCATTCCTTAGCCCGTTCATTATTTGTTTGACAAAGCCTACTTCATTTGATACTTTCAAAAAACATTTTACAGCAATATTGTGGATTAGCTGTCGGTATATTTCTTCCTAGGTCAATATTACAATATGCTTACATGAGCAAACATGCTAAATTGGATATGATGCTCAGATCTGAGTGTAATGACAGAAGTCCGCAGGTGTAGGCTTTAAGAAAGTTTTATTCAACTGAGAATACAAGGTTTGTGTATAGTGTCCTTTTATAGTCCCAGTAAGCAGAAATAGCTCTCTCAAAGAGGAGAGTAACAAAACAAGAGGAGACCACTCTTGATTCTTTATAACACTGAGTTCAAGAGATTTTCTCATAGGCGTATGTGCACATATATAACTGGCTGATTCTGTAAAACTGAAATTTTGTACAACTGACATATTTTTAATAGAATTATATGTATAAATTAACTATGATATTTTATGAGAGTTATGATTTTTTTAAATTTTGATTAGTTTAAGACATTTTTTATTTACTCTACTGAGCTCAGTGTAGTACACTTCTTCACATTTTGTACCAAAGATATCACATGATATATTTAACTGTTTGCCAGGGGTCATGATAAAGCATACAATTTGATCACCACATATCTTTCAGTTAAAAAAAAATGACAATTCACTTCTAGGTTAGTTTATATTTTACTGCTATATATACAAAATGATGGAGACAAACACAGAATGCAGACATTGGAAATCTTAAAGGGAAAAGGTAAAAAATGAAAATAAAATAAGGATTGAAAGAATGAAAAATTGTGATATTTTTGGGAAAGAAAGGGAAATTGGAAACAGGTAGAGAGAAAAAAAGAAATTTAAGAAAGGATAGAGTCAAGAAGGTTTGAAAGTAGAATAAATGAAATGAGTGAGTTAAATAAAGAGTTAAAAGTAAGAGAAATCAAAAAGAAGAATGAAGAGACAAATGAAAGATTGTAAAATGGGAATAAGAAAAGAAAAGGTGGAAAATCTCAGTAAAAAAAATCTAAGTTTAATCAGTAAAAACAGATGAATGGAAAAAAGAAACTGAGAAAGATAAGAAAACAAACAAGAGAAACCACAGGAGCAAAAGCAAAGCAAAGAAAGAGTGAGTGAGTGAGTGAGTGAGTGAGTGATCGATCAATCGATCTATCTATCTATCTATCTAGCAATCTCATTTTATTTACTATCTATCTATCTATCTATCATCATTTTGTTCATTATCTATCTATCATCATTTTGTTCATTATCTATCTATCATCATTTTGTTCATTATCTATCTATCTATCTATCTATCATCATTTTGTTCATTATCTATCTATCTATCTTTACAATTTTAAGAATCTGCTGTTTTTATTTTCATTTTTTTTGTAATATATTTTATTCTTTCTTTGGTTAATCAAACTGACTTGGTACTGAAATTTCCAAACCATTGATATATTTTCTTTGATGTTCAATTGGTTATCAAGAGACAGAAGGCTTGTGTGTGTTTGAAATCAAGAGAATAATAGAGAGTATAACAAAAAATAAAGTAGTATTGTGAAAGAAAGATGGCAAGAAAAAAGAGAAAAGAGAGAAACACATAGGTCTGTATCTTTATAGACAAAGAGAGAGAGAGAGATTGAGAGGGAATTGTACTGACAAAAAGAAGAAAATGAGTGGGAAGACAATCTCAGAGAGAGGGAGAAAATTGAGAGAAAGGAGAGATAGGGTGAAAGAAAATAGTAAGGAAAAGAAAGAAAAGACAATGTTTAACAGATGTTGATTTTCACAAGAAATGGTAAATGGTGCTTTTATTTTCAGGTAATTTTCCATAGAATTACAGCAGAAAATCAGTTATTCATGTCGTCTTACATAATGCAAACAACTGTAGATATGAACACATTAGTGGACATTTACATAGTTATATATATATATATATATATATATATATATATATATATATATTAAATAAACTCTTTTACATGTACATGGTGAGATGGGTAAATTGTCGCCATTTTTATATTTTTAATTTTGTGCATACATTATTTTTGATTTTGTCAACTGCACAGTATGGTAAGTTCAGTTGGACACCATCTGTGAGAAAATTAGCACCATGATCCAATTTACTCCACCAGAAATTTTGAAACGGCATGCTGTACTGTTTGGCATTCACATTGGAAGAGCCAGTACAGACATTTCAGAGTGTTTGGATGTCAATCTACGGACAGTGTAGAGGATTTGGAAACAGTTGGATGAGTCTAATGGTGATTACAAAGGTGTTTAGAGTGATCACTACTGATGGTGACATTATGCCTGCGTTCATCTTCCCACAGAGCATCAGACTTCACATGGGAGCCTATATAAAGTGCCTTGTGGAGGTAGTGCTGCACTGGGTCAAGAGAGTGGCTTGAAGACCCTATGCCTGGCAACAGGACACTGCACCATGACACACAAGTAGGAGTACCATTCATGGCTGTCAGACAATTTCTGCAACCATATCATCCCTTACATCTGCCTATCTCACTCCCCAGACTGCAACCCCCTTGATTATTATGTGTGGGATGCAGTTGAGTGAAAACCAACAAAACTTCTTGTAACACCAAAGATAAACTGAAGGCAAGGATTATGGCAGCATTCACCAAATTAAAGTAGGAGACCATCCAGAAGAGATGCAGGAGATTCTGAAATTGTCTGGAGGCTATAGTTGAAGCCAATGCTGATTTCATTGAATAAATTTATTCTTTCGTATTTTAAGATAATTTATGTAATTTTGGTAAAAAAATTAGATGTAAGTGTTATTTTCATTCTTGCATAGTTTAGATGACAATTTATTCATCGCACCCTCTATTTAATTATGCCTACCCAATCCAATTTCTATAAACAGACTTTTGTTAATTTACATGGTATCATTTACATTCCTATTCAACCTGGGAAATAGAAAGAATGGAAAAGATGATGTTTCTTCTTTTCTTTCTTTCCGTCATATATATGAGGAGATGCTAAAAAGTTTTTCGCCTGACAACCCACACTGACCAGATGACAAAAAATCAAATTTATTTTTTTAACCATTTCTTGGTTATGCACACCTTCATATATTCACAAATTTCCAAATTCATTCATATGCATATAAACATATATTACTGAAACCTCCTGGGAAGTGCACTGAAAAATTATGAAAGTTCATCTATGAAACACTGGAGTCAAGGTGCTGAATATAATATCAATCGACTCAAGTCACAAATTTTATTTTTATTACAGCAAGGAAATATAAACACAACCAATCATGACTAATACCCTAGAAATAGAAAAAAATAAGTTTACCATTTAAGCAGTAGTTTATTAATAATAAAGCACAGATGCAAGTGTACATGTGCCTGTATATGCACATGTGTATGTGTATATATGTGCATATACATATATATATATATATGTACATGCATGTATACATGCATGTGCACGGTATAAATACAGGTATATGTACATAAATTCAAATAATAATAAATAAAAATTTATTATAAATAAACCTAAACTTCTACAATTAATACTTTAAGCACTTAAGATACCACCAAATTAAATAAGAAAAAAATAATATCCAAGTGAATACATATAAAAATATTTACTTTATCATTTAAGCATTAATATCAGTTTTTTATGTAATAAATGAAATACATTTTTCCTAACTCAAGAAAAGACTATAATGCTCAAAAATTACAAACAATAACATGTCTAGAGAGCTGCAAAAAACGAGAAACAGAGAAAAACAAGAAAATGCTAAGGAGTGAGTGTAAAGTGGAGAAAAAAAAGAGGAAAAGGACAAATAAATTCAGCACACTACACATACACACACACACATGAATGCACATTTGCACAGATGGCCACATGCATGTAAATGCACACAAACAATACAGAAAAAACTTGAACCAATAATAAGTATATAAAAAGAAAAATCTAAAAATATAAGCAGTCAATTGCTGATACCCCTTGAAGTGTGGACAGACACAGATCTGTCTATGAAACTCTGGAGTCACGATTCTGAAGGTAACATCAATCAGTTAAGTGACAAAGTTTTATTTATACTAATTATATATATATATACATATATATATATATATACATATATATATATATATATATATATATATATATATATATATATACAGTCATCCACAGACAGACTGTTTCACTATTTCACAGCTCATCAGTGTGTCTAGACATCTGATCGCTTCAAGCTGTAATCAAAACCCAACCGATTTGGTATCAATCAGAGATTCTAACCCCTAGGCTATTGACACCTGGCATAGAGATAGGCAAATTTTTGCATATTTATATTATCATAAACACACTAGTGACTTAGAGAATCCATTCCAGTTAGGAGAGTCTTGCATTATCACTAGTAATAGTGACAGTTTACAAATTCTTGTTTTTCTCTTCACAGTGTTCAACCGAATTAATTACTTTTTGGGAGCTAATATCGTCATCCACAGATAGACTCTTTCACTCTTTCACAGAACATCAGTGTGGCTAGACATCTGATTGCTTCAAGCCGAGATCAAAACCTGACTGATTTGGTATAAATTAAAGATTCTAACCCCTTATCTGTTGACGCCCAACAGGGAGAAAGGCAAAGTTTTGCATATTTATTTTATAAACATGCCAGTGACCTAAAGAACTCAGTCCAGTTAGGAGTGTCTTGCATTATCACCAGTAATAGTGATATATATTATACTAATTGATAATTGGTAGGGATAATTCTAAGGAGGACATTAATCCAAAAGAGCTTAATGTAAGTAATAGAGCAATATTATAATAATAAGTAAAGAAAATCCTTAAAAATCCACCTCAGTTATAATTTATTTCATGAATATATTTAAATATTCATCACCACTATTTTTTTTTTTAATGTTAAATTGAAATTTTTCTTTTTCTTTCTTCCTTTTTTAATATAAAAACTTTTTTCCTTTTGCTTTTTCTTTTTTTTCCTTTTTTTTCTATCATTTGAATACATTGATTTCATTTCTAAAAAACCTTTGGTCTGAAGAGATAAATATTGAAATATATTCATGAAATAAATTATAACCGAGATTGACTTTTAAGGATTTTCTTTACTTATTATATATATATATATATATATATATATATATATATATATATATATATATATTAATGTATATTTGGACAGCAACCTCTTCTTTTAAATATCTTTCATTAAATATGACAGACAAGGAAGATTTAATGAATTTTTTATTTAGTTTTTCCAGCATCCTTACATTTTCCATTTTTTAGGAGTAAGGGAGGACAAAACTTTTCCATAATTTTCATTATCCTGATACTTCTGTAGCCATTTTCCATCCACACTCAATATGCAATGGCTCCTATTCAAAACAACACAAAAATGAAATACAACTTAAACTCTCAAAACATGAAGAAAATCTAACGACACCAAAAACAACCCCCACCTTGACATTGGTTACCAGATTAATTTTTGTCTATATTAAATGAAGTGTAAAACAATATACATACATACATATATATATATATATATATATATATATATATATATATATATATATATATATATTACAACGGTGTTTACCCTGTACATGGTCTGGGAACCACTTGAGGTCGAGGGTTACAGAGTAAACAGCACATTTTATGCAGATATGTGTGGAAAATGATGTTTAACCCTAGACTTGAACAGGTTAACATTGTAGTGATCAGGGAAGCATCCTCCTGGGATTTAGTTTCAAAAGACAATGGTTCATGGGAAGAAGCTGCTCAAGTGGAACTTACATTTCATCAAAAGAATACGAAAGGAATAAGTGTGATTCACTAAAATGTGTGTGGCATGGCGAGACTTAGACATTAGGGTTTAGGACTGGTGGGACTAAGAGATTATAGTAATCTTATGTAAGATGGAAAATATTTCATCAACAAGGACATGGAGATGCTCTTGGACTCTATTGAGATAGGATAGCAAACACTGGACAGCTCCTGCCTATATATGGCAGCAATACCCCATTTTCAGCCTGATCTGACTTTTGTAAAAGTAGGGGATAGCAGGAGTAGTCAGGTATTTGATGAAGCAGTACAGCAAACTGACTATTTTTCCAGCATCCAGTGATGAAGTTTATGTACGAGTTTAACTGGAGGAATTTATTGTGTTTTTTTTCTTGCTTATTCTATAACTTTATCTGTGATTATAATTATAATGCTTCCTATGTTTTTTTGTATAGCTCAGAGAATTAAACATCCCTACCTTGCAGTGTTTTGACCCTTGAAATAAATGTGTGTAGTTTTATTATTCCATATCTCTTTATTATTATTTTTTTTCTCTAAGAAACAGAAGAAAATAATGAAATTCAAACATTTGCCATTTTTACAATCTCAGTTTGAATATATTTATTAGTTTAGATATGCATCTTGGAATGGGTGAATATTTGTTTATTTTGCCAGGAAAAAGAAATAACAGTGCTCATGATAAGTAGGTGCTCCATTTAGATTTTGATGCATATTTTTTTTATATATACATATAGATTTTTGGTGTAGCTGTTTTTGTTTTGCATTATTTTATCTAGTTTGCTCAATTTTTGTTGAATTTTATACTTCATTGAATACAGGCAGATAATAAGTGCAAAATTGCTCAATATTATACAAATTAGGTAAAATAGTGCAAACTGGTGGGGGCATAATATGTAATGAAGGGTCCTCCAAATTTTATTAGGAAAATTTCATTGAAAACCAAAATAAGAATGTTCAATTTCAATGTAATATCACTCCTCATATGGATGTTGGACAATTTCTTTACAGATGAAGAAAATACTTGAGGCATTACTGAGAATACCATAGAGAGAATATGTGAGCAATGAGGAAGTTTTAAGGAAAACATAAATGGAAAGGAGGTTTTCTAAGGATCATAAAAAGACAGTTGAACTTTTTGGGATACATAATGAGGAAAGGGGACTTGAAGAAACTGACACTCAAAGGACATAATGAAGGTGAGAGGAAGAGAGTAAAACGACAAATAGCATACTTAATGAGCTTGTGCAAAAGGATGAGATAACATGACCAGGGAGGGATAGTAAGGAGTCAAAAGTTGTTTAGGGTTGCAAAGGATAGGAGGTTGTGGAGAGCCGTGATCGCCCACGTCTTGGAGGGACATGGCACATAAAAGAAGAGAAGAAGTATGTCAGGTTGTGGTGGTGGTGGTGGGAAATAAAGACTAAGAACAAAGGAGGATTGTCAAGTACAAAAAAGAAGAAGAAAAAGATGATGATGATGATGATGATGATGATGATGATGATGATTCATCTTCTTCCCATTTTGCACCCAATTTTGTTCAGAATGGCACCTCTTGGATGAAATCTTCTTCTTAATTGGATGTATTTTTCTGCCAAACCGTACAACACAGGTAATCAGTATATCTTCGCTTTCATCACACTTTCAAACAGGTTGCAGATGAGTCATATTATTACGGAATGATTGCTGGAGTGTGTTGAAGTTTGAAGAGCCGAAACATCACAGAGATGTCATTCACATAATTCCAGCTTACATGACATCTGAACCAACTTTCTTCTGGAACCTGAAATTATTAATAAATGCGACACTCTCCTGTGATTGCTGCCAGAGAAGAAATAAGAAAGTCATAGATTTTGATTTAGTTCATGAATTAGTGTTTCCAGTAAAAGTGATTACTGTTGTACAATTGTGTATCACCTGAAATTTCAGGGAAGTCCTCATCTTTACCAGTGTCATCATTTAGGCAGTGTTAAAAATATCTTAGAAGTGTATTTGAATATACTTATTCTTTTATTCATTGTCTAGTCAACTGTAGTATATTGTTCACAGGCCTTGGAAAAAAATTCAGAAACTAAGAAAATGGATTCCAATTAAACTTAAGGAAAAGAACATTGGTAAATGTTTGAACAGATGTTTCTTGCTTGATACAGTGTAAAAAAAAAATGATCAGTCCTAAATCAGAAGTAGCCATAAATTTGAAGTGTAGGAAATTGAACAGTTGAAATAATTTTCGAAATAAAAATATAGCAAAATAAATAGTCACAACAATTTTTTAAATTATCGGGCTCCGAGACTAATGTAATTATGAGCCCATCCCCAATTTTAAAAATGAAAATCTGAGCAGTGTTTTCTCTCACCTGTCAGCACCCACCAACCATAACACTTTAAAACACAGACTTACATACCTGTAGTTGCAGCTACAGATTGGCTGTGATTTGATGAAAACCCTTCTCATGTAAATTAGTGCAACAACTGCTATGTAAATTTAGCAGTAATGCTATCTACCAAGAGAAACAGCCTTTTAGTACTGCCCAGTTATTGCTTGCCCTGTCTCCACTGGGTCCAAGTACATACTGCCTGGCCCAGGGATTGAACACACAATTACTATGTCACCAACACTTTAATCCTCTATTAAAAATAAGGGCTAGACAAGATATCCCTAGACATGAGCAGTGGAACAAGTACAGTATAACACCTTAGAAGTAGAGGGTTCTGTTCAGAATTACCTGTAGGTTAGCCAGATGGATATACAACTGATGAAGGCCAGAGGGCACAACGGCCAAAACATTGTGAGAACAACACCAAAGATGACAACAACAGTATGCATGTAAATAGTGTAAACAAAATTTTTTTACTTTCATGTTAAAGCTTTTCATATTTCTTTAGGAAATTTCATCCTCAACTTCAAAAAAAGTAGGTAATAATATCTAATAATAAATACCGATAAGTTTATATTGGAAGAAACACGAACATATGACCCAATAGTTTGTGAAATGTTTGTCCTCTAGATAAATCCATATGCACAGACCAATGGTTATGGGTGCAGAAAACGTTATTATTAAATTAGGTGATTGTGAATTGATTATCTTGCATCAATATTTCTTACTTCAGCAGAACATTAATAACACTGAGTGATAATTCCTAACTTTAGTGTCTATTTTTTTTTTGTATCTCATTTTATGCATGTCTATAAAGCTAAAACATTATTTACACTATTTGGACTGTTATCCTCATTGCCATATTCACAATGTTTTGGCCATTGTATGCTCCAGCCTTCTTCAGGTGTTTGGAATTTCAAACCAAACTCTTTTATTTCATCCACTGGGGTAGATTGTTTTAGTTCCACATACCAAGTCACTTCCCTTTAAGTTAACTCTCCAAATCTTGGTTCACCACTTGCTGTGGCCTGGTATTAACACACAACTCTTTGGGTTTAGTCACTAGATCTAAGCAACATTTTTATCCACTGGGCCATGTGTCCTTGAGGAAATTTATGGATGAATTTCTGGGAGTGATAAACCTAATGTTTCCACAACCGTTTTTATACCTGTGCTCATATTGCAATTTTTTTGATATTATTATTTCATTTTCTTACTAGAGCTTATAGTGCATTTTTTTTTTGTTGTTGTTACTGCATATGGAACTAGAACACTACCTTTTACAAAAATGTATTGCTGGTAATATTTAAAAAAATATTTTTTACAAAAATGTATTGCTGGTAAATTTTTTTACTATCAAAATATATTGCTGGTGCCTTCACGATAAAAATTTATTTCTACATTTTCATAGTGTTTTGACCCCAGTTTGGATGTTCACTATTTGCCCATAGCTGGGACCCTAACAGGTGCTACCACCTCAGGTCAGGATGGACCTGAGAACAACTGTAATTAAGAGGTGGTTTTCATCATTGGCCTTGGTGCTGGATGTAGTTTATTGTCATACAGGACAGGCAAAAAATAGGTGATTGCAGTATACACAGGTAATTTTTTTTGAAGAGGTTAAAATCATGCATTTTTGGTGACCAGTTGCATGCAGCAATAAAAGGAAAGAAACTGAGGCTATGTAGGAGGCAATCTCAGCATAAAGGAGCTATAGTAATCAGAGATGAACAAGAACAAAAGTACAGTATCTAAATTGTTGTATCAGATATTTTATGGTAAGTGGTTTTTCTCACCATTTTAAGGTAGCTTTGTACAAAAAAAAAATGAAGACCATCTATTTGCTATGAAATATGTCCAGGATGATGCCCAGTATCGCATTATTTGGCTATGGTAGGTCTACTGTTATTGCTCAGAAGCTGGAGTTGCGCTATACACAAGCTATATTAAAAAATTAGGTTTTTCACAAAAGAATTTCACAAGAATGATGTAGATTTAAACATGAGTATATCCGGTAATTCTATTTTCATTTTTTCATCTTTTTTTTCTGAAATTATATCCCAGAAACTTCTAGTTAAGAAAAAATCTTCCAAATCTTTCTTTTTAGTATCTGTCTATATTCCTGAGATGAGGTATTATGTACACTATTTACATTATTCGAACTATTGTTCTCATCTTTGTTGCCATATTTATTACAATGTTTTAGCCGTTGTACGCTCCGGCCTTTTTCAGGTGGTTGGAATGTCCAACTGAACACTTTATTTCGCTCACTGGGGTAGACTGTTCTAGTTCCATGTGCCATGTTTAATGGATGTCAGTTATCAGTTATCTCCTGTTAATCCCCTTCTCCAAGTTCTCCATCGCCTTAACCAGGTATTGAACTCACACTCTTTGGGTCCTGTCTCTGGATCTAACTAATGCCTTTATACACCATGCCATGTGTCCTTTAATCAAATACTAAACACTTATCAGCATAAATTATAAAATTAGAATTTAGATGATTATTGTTCTTTTAAGAACCTAACGTTAGAAAATATTGCAGTGTTCCTACCATCTTGGTTTTGATTTCCTCATTTAGTGATTTAAAAGAAACAGATTTTTCAAAAAGTTATTTTATGCCACCAATATTCAGAGACCGTAAGACGATTACTTGGCTACTTATTTTAGGATATCATTTTTCTTAGAATTATTGCCATGTGACACAAACAATAGTCAGTACATTATTTAAACAAATTAGACATAATTAATCAACAGTGCCTTTTTATAGTCATCTGTCACTTATATTGTTGCCAACTAAGACTTTACAGTCACGTAATTAGTGCTGCAATAATTCTAAGTAACGTGGTAATCAAAATAAGTGCTGTGTAATATGTTTTATTATTCAGTTCATACTAATTTAAACAACAAGCAGTATTCCCTAGAGTCCTAAATTTTTCCAGCATTTTCCAGCAGTTCCTAGATTTGAATCTTCTGGCAGACTATAACTCATTTCAGTCATGTGATAGATCTAATGGATTATTTGGAAACTGTGGTATGAATTCATGAATTTTTTTCCATATTTTCTGGCATTTTTGCCTGTGATTTAGTCTCCCTGAATGCTCATCATCTTAAACTAACACTTGACTGGCATTGAAGTGTATATGCCACTTAAAAACTTGAGTTTGACCTAAAGAATGTTTGCCAAAAGTCTGATGAAGCATTTTGAGGTTCCTGGTAACATTTTTGCCAAACTTTACATATAATTTGATAGGGAGACATTGTTAGAATTTATCAACCCTTGTAACAATTGCAAAATCATTCCAATGTAACATTACAAAATTTTACAGAATAATTGCTTGCAAGTACATGTTTCAAGTAGACAGGATAATAATTCCTTTTTGGAGAAAAATTCACCTTCAGACATTCCTTATATCTTGGCTGTCGGACGATTGCTCAATGACTGCCTTAACAATTCCCTTAGAAAGTCTCACAGTTAGTATTTATGAGAGAAGGAAGATTTCATTCTACTGTAAGAGGGTTTACCACAACACGTTAATAATTGGCAATGTATTCAGTAATTCACAAATCATTCAGCAATCATGAATGAGGTTTCAGTTCTTCCTTCATGCCAATTTTTGAAGATGTTTTTTTTTTAATGCCTCCAAAACTAGACTGCTTTCTATTAATCATCAGAGAGACCCATTTCTGCCTTCCATTAGCATGGCTGATGCTAACCTCCAATAAAATGACTTGTGCCTTCTTGGGTTAACATTCTAAGCTGATATGAATTGGAAAGACTATATTGAATCCATTACTTGGTCAGCTGCTAAGAAAATTGGTTCAGTGTGTCATGCTAGACAATTTTTCTCTCCAGAATCTATCTTACATATCTATAAGTCTTCCATTAGCTCATGCTTAGAATATTGCTGCCACATATGCCACATATTTATCTAGATTGGTTTGGTTTGTTTTATGGCATATCAACCTCAATGGGTTATTTAATGCAGACCAGATTTTTATTGCAGGTAATATTTTTTCCAAAATTAAGCAATTAAGAGGTGGTTCCACGCTCCTGAAAACCTCCTGATCAGCGGCCTTTCTGTTGGATGTAGTTTATCGTCTTACCCAGGATGCGGATGTAGTTTATCATCATACCCAGGACAGTATTTATCTAGAGTTCCTTGATAAAATCCAAAGAAGAATCAGCAATATTATTGGTCTACTTCTGGCACCTCAGCCTTAATCACTTCCCCACCACTGTCAAGTTGCCTGCATGTGCTTTTTCTATAAATACTTTCATGGTAATTGTTCAGATGAGCTCTTCACTATGTTAGCCAGATATTTTGAATTTAAGTGCCAACAAGGTCTCATCAACTTACAGTTGGCTAAATGTAACTGTAAATTCTATGCTGACAGTTCTTTTCTCACACTTCTCACTAGTGGAACTCCCTTCCAGCTATATGCCTTTCAGCTAGTTTTAATCTTGGAAAATTAAAATGCAATGTCAATTGCTATCTATTGTGCTCCTGATTATTCCTTTTTTTGTTCTCGTTCCTCAGTAATATTTCTGTTTTCTAATTCTTTTATGCCCAGCAACCAGCTTTTACAACCAGCTTTTGTGTCTTAGTGACTTTACTACCTTACTTGGGGTAAATTCAACTAAAAAAAAAAAGATAGCTATTTTTAAATCTACTTTCTAAATGCATTCTGTTTCATTGCCATAGCCAAAGAAATCATCTTAAGACCACTGAACATACAGAATAAACAATTGCATGTAATTGATTTATTTTCTCTCTCATAGCAAAAGAAGAGAATAGCTTCCTTTGAAATATCTGTTGATCCATAAGTAAATTTGTGATGCTCATCACCTTCCCACCTAGTTCCTTTCAGCATCAAGAACACATTTCTGAAACAGTGTTTGGTACAATGGTTTATGAAAATCTCCCACTTTCTACCAAGTTGTTTACAACTGCCTATTCAATGAGCAAATCAGATAATAAATACCTTCTTTTGTATCTAGGAACATATATTTATTTCTTTGAAATCTTGGCTTTAAATCGGGCTAGTTTTGAATTAATAAGAAGTTAGAGGACTCACAAAAGAAAAGTTGAATGTAAAAGAATTAATATTTAATTATGTTTTTGTCTGGCTGATGTGATGTAAATAGATTCTCAAGTAAAAGTGAATTCTGTGCAGTTCAAATGGAAAAACGGTGTCACCAGGTTTTTTACCTTCACTCATAGATGTTAAATACTAAGGAAAAATATTTGATTTGTTTTTTTAACGCTTATCAATCTTTTTTAGTTTATTTAAAGCCTAAACATATTTTTATATTGTAAGAATTTTTTTGAGTTTTTTTTTAAAAGCAGTTTCACCTCATGCAAAGCGATAAAGCCACTAAGACACAAAGGATTACAGGATGTGGAAGAATTAGAAACAGAAACATTAATAATGAGTGGGAAGAGTAAAGAGTAATCAGGAGGACAGTCGATAGTGATTGACATAGCATTTAAATTTCTTGCAGATTAAAGTTGGTAATATAATGATAATTTTCTGATACAATCTTACTATTTAACCCATAGCTGAGAGGAAAAGAGGTGGATTCATTACCTTACCAAAGAATATTTACATGTAGGTGAATATAACAAACCTGACTGGAATTTGAACTCAACTCTCCTCGTTCTCATTCCGAGCCTTTATCCATTACGACTCCTGCACATCCAGGCCTAGAGCACCTGGAATTCCCCAGTGTCACCCATCTAGGTATTGACCAGTTTCAGTGTTACTTAACTTTGGCAATTGTACCACTGTTTTGATGTGATATGGCTGTAAGCTTTGAAGAGAAAGTAGATGAGTGTATATGATCAATGAACGATGTTGAATGATTGATTGATTTTTCTGTTTTAACAGCATATTAAATTTATTAGTTATTTAATGCCGAAAAGATTTTTTAAAAAATATACCATCTTATAAACAATCCTTTGGGTTTTTGGTTCAATCACTTTCCAGTTATGTCTTTACAACAGAGTTATTTATAATTTGTGCTATAGGCCAACCTCCTTCAAATCAGCTAGGATAGTCTCTACTTTTATATTCTTGAAAAGGTCATGTCATAAAATTATTCATGATGAAGGACAAGGTCACAACATTAGGTTAGAATACATTTTATGACATGTGTCACCTGACATATTGTGCATTCAGGAGGATGTTTGCCCAAGAAATAATTTACTGTAACACTTTTGTTAGATGTTTCTGCGTTATACCAAATATAAATATTCCTCAAATCTTGGGGGGGGGGATTTACCCGGTTTGGTGATGAAAACTTTCCCAGTAAATATGTAGAAGAATTTAATGTCTTTGCATTTGATCCAGATTTGATAGAATGCAAATTGTATGACAGTTTTTATTCTGTAAAAAGTCTAGAAAGAGGCTAGCTTTAGGCTCATTGGAAATGATGCATTTAATATTACATCTGAGATGGGTGAGAAAGACTCTAATTCAAAGTACTTGGCTGTTCAGTGCAGTAAGTGGAATATGTTCCCTTCTGCAATAACACTCTTGAGAAGCATGAATTTATCTATTCTTCAAACAACTGCTAATTAAATAGCAGA
Organism: Acanthosepion lycidas; assembly: GCA_963932145.1. Lineage (NCBI taxonomy): Eukaryota > Metazoa > Mollusca > Cephalopoda > Sepiida > Sepiidae > Acanthosepion > Acanthosepion lycidas. Next base: position 15,976,744 of record OZ010580.1, on the reverse strand, counting down.
GCAGACTGGGTTATATTTGGGTAGCAACCAGTCTGAGAGGGAAAACTCTTAATTCAAACCCACATAAATAGTAGAGCAGACTGGCTTTTGTCTTGGGTGGCATCCAGTCTATGAAAGAAAACTGAATTAAAACCTACATAAATAGTAGAGCAGACAGAGCACTTTAGCCTTTGTAGGAAAAGGACTACTATGATCTAAATATATTGGCTTGGAGAAGGAAGGTATCCTTCAGGATATCTTGCCCTAGACACATCTACTGCTTCTATGGTGACATTATATGTGATGCTGCACTGGCCTTAATATTTTATGGCAGATGTTGTGGAGAAACTTGTAATTGAGATGGTGAGTTGGCACTGACTTCTGCTGGCATATTACCATTTTGATTGTAATTCAAATATGATATAGCATCAAGGAAAAGTTTAACATCATCATCATCATCATCATCATCATCATCATCCTCATCATCATCAGTCCCATGACCATGTGCAGTTGTAGGGTTGCTGCACAGCTGAGCATTTGGACACCTCTCTGCACATGTCCACATAATGTCTAATCTCTGATACAGCTGTGAATGTTAAACATTGAAAAGAGAATTGAAGCAATACAAATGTGGTTCTATTGAAAAATACTGAAAATATCATGGACAGAGCATGGGATAAACAAGGAAGTTTTAAGGAAATAGAAACTACAAGGAAACTGATAGTAACAATGAGAAAGAGACAACTGAACTTTCTAGGATAGATAATAAGGAAAGAGGGCCTGGAGATTTTAACATTCAAAGGACATATTGAAAGTAACAAGAACAGAAGGAAACACTGAGTAAATCTACTTAACTTGTTCAAGTGAGAAAAAAAGATGACAGGTCAGGGTAAAAAGGGCAAAGTTTACTTTGAGCAACAAATGATAGGAAAATGTGGAGATCCATAATTACCCATCTCCTGAAGGGATATAGCACATAAAAGAAGATTCTCATTCTTGTTTCTTTGTTCAAGATGTTTCAGTCTGTACTTTCTTTGGACTTCTTCAATGCCCTGAGAGGACACAACATATAAAAAAGAGGCTTAATAAAAGTAGACAGGTTTGCCTATTGCCCGCAGTCTTTTGAACAACAGTTGTGGTTTATCCTTTGTCTCCTGTGTAGGATTTGGTTCAAGTTCTTTCTAAAGTTTTTTCATTATCTTTCACCCCCAGTAGCTCTAGAGTTTTGTGGAATTATCATCTTACTTGGGATAAATTGATTAAAAAAATGTACAAGTAATTTTAACTGAAGAATTTAGAGTTTAGATATCTGGTTAAAAGTTCTGTACTTTGAGGTGAAGTATAAGACTTTTCTTATTGGATCCCTCTGCAAGTTCTACTGGTAGCATGTAACCTAGTACTACCAGCCATATGATTGGGTCATTGGTGACTAAGCTGGCTCCCACACCAGGCATTTCTCTTGGTTATATGGCTAGATATGTAGCAGGATTAAAAACAAGGCCTGTCAAATGGCAAAATCTTGTAGTTATTAACAGTTGTCTAGCACAATGGGGTAGCTATATATGCAGCCAGTGCAGTGATGACATTGCATCACTTTGGAGAGCTTTCAAGATTCAAGTCAATGTCCAGAAATGAGGGTCTCCTTGATGGAATCAACAGGCCACATGTCCAGGACCAACACATGTCTTCAAGTCAGAGGACATTGGCTGTAGCTTGATCTGAGAGGAATGGGTCTACTTGCCCAAGACAGGCTATGGAGGAATGAATATATTTCTGGCTTTCAGACCAGATATTTGATGAGGCTACTGGTCAGTTGTATAGCTGTACAGTGAACCTATGACCACACCCAGTCATGGGATTATTATTATTAATATTATTGATGATGATTATCATCATCATCATCTGTTTGAAGTCTAGCAGAATGAGTTATGTTTATTTAGGAAAGGAAAAAAGATTTAACTAAAAAACAGCCACATATTACTGTAAATTTAATATATCTGATAGGGTCATTTGGCAGTCATATGTGCCAGAGATTGATCTTCTCAAAGAAGAAAAAGAAGAAAGATGCAGTGAGTTTCTATGTCTTTTCATTTGCCCACTAATAAAAGAATTCTCATTTAGAACAAAGGCAAAGAGATTCATTTGCAAAAATGGAGCTTCTCCTCACCTTAAATTTTTTCAGCGAGAATTTTTGTCTCTTAGCAGACATACATGACCAGAAACTGGTAGAGAGTAATGAGCAATAGGATTAGAAGTCTCTTTCACTCACTTATTTCTCCATTTTACTGGCAAGTATTTGGTAAAAGTTCCCCACTAAAGGCGATAAAGTCAGTCAATACAGACCATACATGTAGTACTTTTTAACACAATTTCCTGATGAAAAGACAACTAATATGAATTTTCAGCAAGAATCAGAGACTGTCCAACTTTGGAATATTGATCTCAAGAAATGCATGGAAACTAATGTAGTGATGACACCACTTCAGCCTACGATGGAACAAAGGCCATTGCTGTAATTATCTAAAAGCTAAATAAGCCCTAACTTAGGGTTTCACACCCTCGGGGTCACAGTCCCTCAAGGGCCTCATTTTTTAAAATATATTTCTATTTTATGATTAGTTTTTATTCTTTAACACTAAATCATAAAAAAATTATATATAACCATTAATAAATAATAGTAATTATTTAAAATTTTTTTGCCCAAATTATTTAGAGAAGGGCCTTGAATCTCATATAGCTTAGAGCTTCAGCAGATGAAAATCCAACCCTGACAATGACAGTAGTAACTAAACACCTTTTAGAGTGGCATGCCTAATTACATCTGATGCCATGACAATATTGCAACAAGGCTCAAGTTAGTTGATGATTGATCATTACTTAGTCATTCTAAGTTAGTTTTTGCTTGCTTAGTGAATGTCTACAAGTTAATGAATTGATGAATGGATGGCAACTTAATATTTGTATTATGTGTTTTTATGTGTGAGTCATACTGGTGGGAGTAATGTAGACAGCAATGAGCAAATAATCCTTTTAACTATTGTTGCTACGACTGATGTGGCAAAGTAGATGCATCTCATTGAGGAAAGATCAACTCGAAAAAGAGAGTTTTTAAATAATTTTTCTGATTAATCCATAAAGGAATACTTGGACTTTAGTACCAATTTTACATTTGGTCTTCCAAGAGATAGTTTTTCCTCTAATTGTAGTATTCAAACAGGATTGGTTGAACTGGCTCTGTAAAATAAATTTGACACAAAAGCTGACCAAACTTGGTAGTTAGATGCAACCAATCATGGTTCCAACAGCAATTCCTGGACATTCTTGCAAACTCAAGAATGGTTTGACATCCTCTTTAACCACCTTAAACCACATTTTTAGCTGTCCACCACACCTCTTCTGCCAACTTTGTGTGTGTTAGGGGGGGGGGGTTCCAGTGTATTGTCTCATGGATAAATTCACCCAGTTGTTGATGAAGAGCATGACCAAACCATCAAAATTGCCTTGTGAGCAGAACTTGTTGGAGAGATAGCCAAGAGATAGATGTGCATGTAGGGATTATCAGCCAATTTCAAATTTCAGGCCGAGATTGCTGCCTTCACTTTCACACAAATATCCTTGAAAAAGATATGAATGCATTTCATTTCCATTGAGCTATGGGTTAAATAGCAGGTAAAGCTGTGCTCTTTAGACTTGGTTGGCAACCAGTACAGGAGAAAGAAAACTCTTAATATAAAACTGCTTAGGCATAAGGCTAGCAACTTCATCCCATAAAAGCTGACTTGCTGTGGAAACCAGAGAAACAAAGTCTACTATCATAAGGCTGCATCTTTATGCTTCACAGGGGTGTTTAAGGACGTTAGAAAGATAGAAAACATTGAAAGATGTGTGGTTTCCTTCTCAAATTAATGACAAAATTATTTTTGTCATTCTGAATTGCAATCAAAAACTAGACAAAGAAAAAAAGGAATGGGTAACATTCTCTTCCCAGATGAAGAAGAGACCTGAAACAACCGAAACATGGTTCTAGAGAAGGATGCTGAGGATATCATAAACTGAACATGTGAACAAACATGCAGTTTTAGAGAAAATGTAAACAAAAAGGACACTTATACTTAACATCAGAAAGAGATCATTGAGTTTTCTAAGGTGCATAATGAGGAAAAAGGGTTTGGAAAATTTTATACTCACAGGATAGATTGAAGGAATGCAGGATAGAGGAAAGCAGCACATGACATAACTAGCAAGCTTGAGTAAATGGATGGTGAAACAGGGTTTAGGAGAGATATCAAAGAGACAAAATTTTTTAAGAGCTACAAAGAAGAGAAAAGATGTGGTATACAGAAGAAGGATGAGCTTATGTAAATGTAAGGTGGAGTTAGGTTTCAGAGAGATAACAAAAAGACAAAATCTATTAAGAGCTACAAAGGAAAGGAAATTGTGGAGAGCCATGCTGGCCAAAATCCTGAAGAGACATGGCACATAGAAGAAGAATTGCAGACATTATGGTATGAATAATTTCTTCCAAATATTTTGTCCATTTTTATTATTACTTTCATTGTTCATGAGTATGTTTATTGTCTTTGAAGTTACTTGTTAAATCCTAAAAAAACGTGTTAATCTCGTTAAGAAATGATTTTATTCTTCTGTATGTTTGAGGATTTTTGCATAAACCAATTTGCTGGAATATTCTGAAAACTTGAACATCTGCACTACCTGTGGAACAAGTATATTATACATTTAAGCTGAAAGTAATTTCTGACAAATAAATTTCTATTATTGAGTGAGACAGCAACATTGCTAACAAATTGATGCTAATAAATGAATATGTGCAGTCCAATATAACTGTAATGGTGGCCTTACAAGAAAGAAAATGTGGAAGTAACAAAACAACTAATAGATAAGATGGTGGTTGAGATAAGTAAAAATATTCTTATTTTCCATGATCTACAAAATTTGATCATTTGCTAAGGTATCATATATTCATCCTGGTAGACTGAGAGTTTGTTCAGGGTATAACACAGGGTATAACAAAAAGCAGCATACATATATAGGGTATTCCAATAACTTGAACTGATTTTAAATGTGAATTAAGTTAAGCATTTAATGATTTTTTTTTTTTCCTTTCAGATTCAACAACTTAAGTCTTTGGCAATTTCAACCATGCAAACAATCAAACAATGTGCTAAAGTAATTGAAGCCTATTATAAAAATGGATGTTCAAACAGAAATGCATTTCACACACTTCGCGATTTTTTTGGTCAACATAATCAACCAAGTGGGAGGGCAATTAGAAAAATTGTTTGTAAATTCAAACAAACTCGGTTGGTGGCAGATGTGAAAACACCATCGTGTGCTCATTGATACCGTTCAGCTGAAAACATTGTGTAGTGCATGAGAATGTGGTCAAAAATCGTACATTCCATACATTCATCAATTGGGTGCATGAGCAAAGACAAGCCAATGAAGATTTTTTGCAAAAAATCCTCTTTAGTGATGAAGCCCATTTTCATGTTGGTGGATTCGTTAACGGGCAGAATTATTGCATTTTGGCTGATGAAAATCCAAGGAAGATTGTTGAAAAGCCACTGCATCGACAAAAGGTCACAGTTTGGTGTGCATTTTTTGCTAACAGAATCATTGGGCTGTATATTTATAAATTAAACTTAATTCACATTTACAATCAGTCCAAGTTATTGGAACACCCTATATAGTCAAGCCTTGTGGAAGAAAATCAACACATATATTTAGTCGAGTAAGATAGACCCATGGGAGAAATATTTCACAAATTATTGTATTGTAGTAGTTGAGAGTTGGTCTTTGCTGCTGCTGATTTCATTGCTGGCTAAAGGTGTCACTGCTGATGGGCTGGGAAGTCATGTAGTCCGCTGAATTTGGTTAAGCTTGCCTGTCATGGGGGTGTATTGCTAATGCCATCCATTTCAGATCTGTCTTCATAGGTGGAAACATTGTTGACTTTGTAGTCAGTCTTTTTCTTTCTTTTTATGTGCCATGTCCTTTCAGGACGTTGGCGATCATGGCTCTCCACCTCCCTCTATCCCTTGCAGCTCTCAACAAGTTCCTTCCCTCTGCTCCCTCCCTCCAGACCATGTTCTGTCATCCGCTTGCTTAAGTCTGCCAGTTATATCACACATTGTTTTCCCTTGTCTCTCTATTCAACCTGTGAGTATCTGATTCTCCAGGCCCTCCTTCCTCATTATGTGTCCCAGAAACTTCAGCTGCCTCTTCCTAATGTTAAGTATAAGCCTCCTCCTTGTTTGCCTCTTCTCTAAGACGTCATCATTGCTCACATGCTCGGTCCATGATATCCTTAGCAGCCTTCTGTCGCCTCAAGTCTTTTCTTCATCTTTGAGGAAATCATCCACCATTCACTGCCGTAAAGAAGGACAGATGTCACGTAACAGCTCAGTATTTTTTTCTTTGTTACCAAAGAAATCCTCCTGTCTCAGATCAAAAATGGCTGCTATAAAAAACATGTGCGCCTTTTTTTGATTGGTCAGAAAAGATGTTTTATGACCCTGGTATCTTTGGACAGTATTATGGAAGAAGGTGCACAGAGACAGATGAAATTATGGTCTATTTTTGTCATATGAACCCTGTTTGTTGAAGTGAACATTTCCACTTACATTAAAGAATTGGTGTCCTGACAGGATATGATATACCCATCATGAATCCCAGTCTTATAAGAGAATACCAGAGGCTAATGCATCACAACCAAATGCAGCACATAATCTTGCATGTGGTTCCTAGTTAGAAATACATTCATGTTAGATAACCCATTCTGCTCAGATGGTTTGTGATTGAGGGTGTTCTCAAGTATCTAAATGTGATTTCCAAGTTGCTTTGGTTGCCATATTTAAACTTAAAAAAAGGCTTTTGACAATTGGCCAGGATGCTCCCTCATTACTTATACTCATGAAGAGAGAATTGCACAGTGTATCAGACCCTTGAGGAATGTCCAACTTTATTATTATTATTAATTTTTGACTAATATTTTTTTTCATCTTCAATTGAAAATTAAAATGAAAGAAAATAGCATATTGATACCATAGCAGAAATGATTTTCTATCCAGAATAGTATAATTCCGACCAAACATGAAATGAGTATGAAAAGATTTGTGTTGCAATTACAGATTCACTAGTCTTAAAAAATGTTTCAGCAACAAATGCACCAATCCAAGACATGATGGTAACTGATGATATCTAAAAAAAAATATAGTAAGACATTAACAAGATGAAGACACCATTGTCATTTGCCTAAGTTCACTAGTACTACAAAGATGACAGTTTAAAATGGGGCACGTATTTCTGCCGCACTCTGTATATCCAAAGTTAATGTTGGTTCAATTTTTTTTGTTTGAGTACATTCGATTGTATTAGTTTTTATCAAGAACTAAATGTTGTCATTATGTTAGACAGCATTTTGCTGACTATGCATTTTTTTGGAACACTGTATTTTCAAATTCAAATAATGCCATTATAGAATGGTTTCATAACACTTGTTTACACTGGAAAATGAATGCTTCACACTATCTCATTGAACATATATATATATATATATATATATATATATATATATATATATATGTATGTGTGTGTGTGTGTGTGTGTGTGTGTAATATTAGTATTTCAGACATCAGACTCAGGTTTGAATCTCATCATGGTTAATTTGTCAAGGAGATGACTTCTTGATTATAATAGTCTGAGGAGAAAATCCCAGCATTGGAAAGTGTCTGGAAACCATACCATGTTTTTTACACAAGCCTTGTGAATAAAATTAGGGAAGCAAAACTTGTTGTTCTAACACAAAGTTACAAGTAATTGTGACCAAAGGTTTGAGCATAGTGGACTTGTTCAACTCCTGTTCGACTCTCTCCCAGATCAGCTCAGTTTAAACCATAGGTTGGTTCTGTGGGAGCTGAAGAAACACAAATATGCCTTTGCAGGTATCAGTAACAGTGATTAGCTAGACACCATAGAAGAGTATATAAACAAGTAGGTAGCCTTACTAGATAGATAGATAGATAGATAGATAGATAGATAGATAGATAGATTGAAATTCATGCTCAGCATAGATTTAGTATAAATTATAAGTTGGTTCTGTAAGAGCTGAAGAAACACAAATGTATTTGTGCAGGGATTAGCTAGACACCATAGTGGAGTATACTTGGAAAGAAGCAGCTGGCCATTATTAGATAGATAGAGAGAATGAGATTCAATGTCTGCTCAGCATAATTTTAGTATAAATCACAAGTTGGTTCTGTGGGAGCTGAAGAAACACAAATGTGCCTGAGCATATGTCTGTAACAGGGATTAGCTAGACCCCATAGGAAAGTATACTTGGAAGCAAGCATCCAGTCATTATTAAATTGTCAGAGAGAATGAAATTCGTGATTTGCTCAACATAGTTTTAGTATAAACCATAAGTTGGTTCTATGGAAGCTAAAGATACTGAGTATAATTGGAAACAAGTAACCAGTCATTATTAGATAGAATGAAATTTAAAGTCTGCTCAGCATAATTTTAGTATAAACCAAAAGTTGGTTCTGTGAGATCTGAAGAAACGCAAATGTGCCTGGACAGGTGTCTCTGACTAGGATTAGCAAGACACCTAAGCAGAGAACTATACCTGGAAATTGGTAGTCAGCCATTATTAAATAGAATGAGATTTTTGGTCTCTCTAATTTGGTATACAATTCCTTTTTAATATGACATGAATATTTGTCTTACTTGTATCAATGAGATTCTTGAATTCATGCCTGTTTGTATTTCTCCAGTTTCTGGCCTGTTGTTAAGACTTTTTTTTACTTTTTTGTTGCAATGTTTTGTAGAACACCATTTGTGAGTTCAGTCAACAATCCAAACACCTGTTTCTATTGATTTTCTACCATTACTGAGATCATGTCCAAGAGTTGTATTTGTCTTGGTTTGCCAATTCCAAGAGAGAAGTGTGCTCAAGGTTGTTTTATCCTTATCTCAGGAAATTATACATTTACCCAGGTTTCAATAATTGTTATGTAGCTGAGTACAATCAGGGAAATGAACTTCATTTACTGTCAAGGAAATAGTTAAGTAGTTGCCCAAAACCATATGACTCCCAACTCTATTATACTTCATGGCAGATATTTAATTCCATACACTGAAACAGTAATTAACGAAGAACAATATTATTATCCTATACAAGAGTGATGGCACAGGGGTTAGAGGTATCAAGTTGAAACCTTAAAGTTTGAAGCTCAAATTCTCTTGGAATTAGAAGGGAATTTTAATTAAAAGAGAAAAATGCTATTCACAAACCAGCTAGAATTCTCTACAAGACACACTGAAAAAAATTATATATATATATATATATATATATATATATAGATAGATAGATAGATAGATAGATAGATCGATATGTATATATATGTATGTATGCATATATATGTATATACATATGAGGAGGCACTGTGGAGTAATGGATAGAAGCTTGGATTGAGGAATTGAAGAGCCAAGTTCAAATTCCAGTCAAATCCATTACATTCACTTACGGGCTAATACCCTCTCGAGACAGACGGATGCTGAGGATGGCAATATATATATATATATATATATATATATATATATATATATGTATATATGTAATTTATATATATATATATATATATATATATGTGTGTGTATATTTACATATATATATATAATTTATGTATATATGAGAAACTATATTTATGCATACATGATAAACTATATATTACTAAATTTATAAAAAACAAAAATTTACTGAATCAGAGAAATGAAATAGCTATTTTATGCCGTCATTGTCAAATATTTTCCTTAAATAATATTTAAAAATAAATTTAAAAAGTGTGACCTCATAATATACGTACTTATATTTAATGGGAAAATATAATTTTATATACTGTAAGTAATTCTATTACATCTACAAAAAAAAGTCTATTAAAATAACAGTGAAAATACTTTAAAGTTGTATTTAAAATTTTAGTTAAAACGAATTCTAACCTAAACATCTTTTAAAATTGTAGTTAAATAAAACGTATTCTAACCAAAACACATCTCTCAAAGTACTACCGGCACTTAAAGGAATCCAATAAAACACCTACAGAAAAATGAAATTATGATGCAAAGCTATAAGATGTAGTCCATTGAATGTCCCATGTCTTTTGTACAGACATGTGAAACTATATATTACTAAGTATTAAAAAAAAAAGAAGTTTACTAAATCAGAGAAATGAATTAGCTATTTTTACGGTAATTGTCATAAATTTTACTTAAAAAATATTTAAATATAAGAATTTTAACAAAGGTAATATACATATTTATACTTGATATTTAAAAATAATTTTACTTACTGTAAGTAATTCTAATACATTTACTTTTAAAAAAGAAATATAGTCTATTAAAACTAACAGTGAAAATATTTTAAAGTTGTATTTAAAATTGTAGTTAAATAAAAAGAAATTCTAACCTAAACATCTTTTAAAATTGTAATTAAATAAAACGTATTCTAACCTATAGATCTCCCTCTAAGTACTACAAGCACTTAAAGGAATCCAGTAAAACACCTACAGTAAAATGAATTTAATATGAAAAGCTAGAAGATGTAAGCCATTGAATGACCCATGTCCTTTGTACTTAGATGAGAAACAAGATATTATTAGGTTTATATAAAAAATAAAAGTTTACTAAATCAGTGAAATCAATTAGCTATTTTTGGCGTCATTGTCATAAAGTTTACTTAAATAAAAAAAAAAAAATTGTTACCTAATAATATACATACTTATAGTTGATCTGAAAATAACTCTACATACTGTAAGGGATTCTAATACACTTACTTCTTCTTAAAAGAAATATAGTATATTAAAAATTAATAGTGAAAATATTTTTCAAATTGTAGTTAAATAAAACGTATTCTAACCTGAACACCTCTAAAAAATCTTTAAATATACAAATAGAAAAAATGCCGTAAGAATTTTTGCCGTTAACAATAGAATTTTAAAAAATCCAGAGGACATGCATTTAACGGATGTCAGATTTCATTGATGAATACATCCCTACCCCCTACCAAAACGTAGCTAATAACGGATACATCAAAATACAGACATAATGAACACGCAAAAACCCCTTGTCTAGTGGAAGTGAATTTATCTGTAACCTTGGAAACATGAATTATGATTTTAGCTGTGTCTTTAAAACCCAGTAATTTTAAAAGTTACTCCAAAATTCGCTTGAGGATGAAATGGAACTAATGTCTTTAATTTAATTACAAAATTAAATTCGGACCTTCCATTTTTGAAACATGGTTAGAACTGTGTAGCAGAAAAACCATATTTTAAATCAATTAATTTATAATATATATAATTTATATATGTGAGTGTTGTCTTCAATGTTCATTTTTATATATATATATATATATATATAAATGTTCACTTTTATATATATATATATATATATATATATATATATATATATATATATATATATGTATATAAAAGTGAACATTGAAGTCAACACTCAGTGGTGACAGGCTGTTTCATGCTAGATTCAATCGTCAGGCTGTCTAGCATGAAACAGTGTGTCACCTCTGAGTGTTGACTTCAATGTTCACTTTTATATTTATATACGCTCTGTCTCTGTATATATATATATATATATATATATATATATATATATATAGGTAAAGCTCCATGGTAAGTAATCCAAGTGAATCTTAGTAATATAAAATATTAAAACTGATTCACTGAAAAGAGCTCAGTGTATTTGTTATGGAGCATATATGAATTACAGATAGATGAAAATCACTCCCCTACAAGAATGACCATTTCACTTTTCCAATACACATATATATATATTGTCCTTCCTTTATATATATATATATATATATATATATAAGGTAGAACATGGTAAATTAAATTTTATATGCCAGGACAAATTTGGAAAATTAATGACAAAGTGGAAAAATCTTTGTGTAACCTTCATTGGACTAAAATGATATTTGCATTGATGTAATTACACAAGTAATAGTGTTTTTTGTGTGTACTTCCTTAAAATTTTCTGAATCTGGTCTTTTCCATAGTATTTTACCTGAAATGTATGTTTGCTTGGGAAAGAAATATGCATCTATAAGTCAACGTACATGACCATGAAAATATTAAAAAAAAGAAATAAAAGATATCGGTTATATGAAAAGCTTCTATTATTTAAAATAAATACGTAAGTTAATTTCTCAACTTAAAATAAAATAATAAATAATAATTTCATTAAAAAAAAATATTCAACAACAAATATTACAACATTAACTCATTTTAATTTATTAGGTATTAAATTACATAACATCCTCCATAGTTTACCTTGACTTTCACAGTTTGTCAGAAGAATATTTATGAGAGTTCTTACATTTAAAAAAAACTAATATAACTAAGATATTTTACTTTTATTTATAAATACTAGCTGCAAAACAAAATCCTTATATTTACACTGATAAAGTTCATCAGAGTACAAAATGCATTGGTAAAGAAAAGTTTTCTTTTTGTTTTTATTTATATATGTGTGTGTGTCTGTGTATTTCACATATAAACATGTATGGAGGCCATTTAAAAGGTCTAAGACTCACCCAGAAGGAGTTGGAAAAACAAGATAGTTTTTCACTATTTTTCAATATAGCCCTTCTTGATATCAATGCACTTGGTCAAATGATACTTAAGCACTGCAATCCACCCACCCTACACATATGATCTAATTATTGTTTCTTAAATGGTGACCATGCTGGTGGGATTTGAGTTTAGGAAACAAGAAGAAGTCAGATGAAGTTAAGTCTGGTGAGTAAGGAGGGTGGAGTAGCAATTCTAAGCTACAGTTGTCTGCTTCAGCTACTGCAACCTGAGCAGTGTGAATGGGCACGTTATTCTGGAGCAAGAGCACACCTGCCCTTAGCTTCCCTATGCATTTCAATTTGATTGCTTCCTTCAGTTCTCTTAATTCTGATGCATAATACTGTCCATTAATAATTTGTCCCTTTTCCAGGTGGTCTATCATGATTACACCTTCAGAATCCAAGAAAAAACAAGCCATCACTTGCCAACAGACACTGCCTGCTTGAACACCTTTGGGGTGAGGAACCATAGTGTTTCCACTGTTTGATTTGAATCTTTGATTCAGATTTGAAGTAGTGAACGCAGGTTTCATTTTGAGTTACTAATCTGTGGTGGAAATTTGCAGGGTCAGCCTGGAAGTGAGTGAGAAGTGTCAACCCTTTTCAGCTTCTGGTGTCAGCATTCTTGGGACTCATCTTGCAGACAGCTTACCCATCCCCAAGATCTGTTAAAACAGTATGGACTGAAGCAGAACTAATGACTATGGATTTAGCTATCTGCTGGGCAGTAAGTCATCTGTCAAAAATGATATGGTGAATGGCATCAACTTATTCATCAGTGGTTGAGGTTTTTGGATGACCTGACCGAGGGACATCTTCTGTGCTATTCCTGCCCCATTCTGGAGTTCACTTCTTCACAGTTGCATTGGAAAGGGAGTCCTCAGCAAGTGTCAGTATTATTTCCTCATTGATTTTGCTGATACTTTATGATTGCTCAAACCTCTGTTTTTTCCATTTTTAGATTTGTCACATACCTATCACCTTTGCATGGGCCTCACCTGTACATAAATTAAGACATATAGAAATCAGAATTAGTTTTTCTCGTCTTATAAGAAGTGGTAGTCAGTTGCCACAACAAAAATGTTCAGCTATGACTCTTCTTACTAGATAAGCTTTAGAACTTTTTGAACGACCCTTGTATATGTACCTAATAATAGATTGATTCAACAGAAAACTGACAAATTAATACATTGACTGCCAACCACAAGATAACTCATGGTTGGCAGTTTTTATCACGATGTGAACTATGAGTTATCTTGCACTTGACATTTTCAGATGTATTTTCATCTGTGGGCAACAATGACAAGTTTATTCATAGTGATACTTTTAGTGTGAAAACCATGTTAAGACATCATTTGAAGCTATAAATCAACTCATTGTTTCTTGCCTAAGTTAGTGATTATAAAGCTGTGGCACGGAGGAGTAATGGATAGTGGCTCAGATTGAGAAAATCAGAAAGCTGAGTTCAAATTCCAGTTGAATCCATTCCATTCATTTATGAGCTAATACCCTTGGGAAAGGTATTAATCCTACTTTTCTACCTCCAGCTGTGGGTAAATAGCAGGACAGACTGGGTTCTATAGCCTTGGATGGCAACTGGTCTACCACAGAAAGAAATGGCAACTTAATATATATATATATATATATAATAGTTGATATATAGATATATGTCAACTATTATATATATATATATATATATATATATATATATATATATATATTTTTTTTTAAAGATATGTTTGGTGGTACAAAATTTTATCACTGCCATGAAAAGACAAAAATTAGTTTTATTATTACCACTCATGATAATAAAAAGTAAAAATGAAAAACAGGCTAGCTAAACGGTTTTGTACCTTGAAATATATATATATATATAATAGTTGACATATATACACTGCGTGCCAAATTATTATTGCGGTAACTTTTTTCTAATATTTCAAAAACCATCCAATCAATTCACACAAAATTTTCACACAATGTTGGCAACACTGACCTACACAATCACTAAAATTTTTGTACTGATTTGCGCAATGTAAACAAACTGGCGCCGTATTTGATATCAACACGGTGATTTGAGAGTGCCAAATTATTATAAAAGTGTAAGAATTTAGTGAAAAGATGGGTCGTAAAAGCAGTTTAAGTGATGCTGAAAAGAAAACTATCACCTCAGAACTCTCAAAAGATAAATCTACCCTAGAAATTTCTAAAATGATAGGGTGGTGTCATCAAAAAAAAGTTCACTCCCAACCCTACACAAGTACGCAAAAGGGCAGATAAAGGCAAGCTGAAGGTTATTTCATGTTGTCTCATGTCACGACTTAAACGAGAGGCCACAAAGGAGCCTAGACTTACCAGTCAAGAGCTTTCCAGTCGCATTGGGGATCCTACTGTGTCTAAAAGTACTCGGTGTCGGTATCTGAGGGAAATAGCAACAACAGTCAAACCTGTATCGAAGCCTACATGGACGAGAAATCACATTCAAAATCGATTGAAATGGGCCGAGGACAATATGAAGATTGACTTCTCTAAAGTTTTGTCCACAGACGAAACTCAAGCAACACTTGATGGGCCAGATAGATGGTGCAAAGGCTGGGTAATGAATGGACAGAATCACCATCAGTGTTTGAGACACCAACAAGGCGGTGGAGGCATAATGATCTGGGGTGGTATTATTGGAAAAACATTAGTGGGCCCATGGAGAGTACCAGATGGCGTCAAAATGACTGCTGATGCATACATAACATTTATGAAGGAGAATCTTGAACCGTGGATGAAAAGGCAAAGACTTGCCTTCAGAAGGGCAATTGTTTTTATGCAAGATAATGCTCCCTCACATGCTGCTCACAAGACTACTGAATATTTGAAACAGTTAGGCTTCGATGGACCTCAAAAAATGAAGTGGCCAGCAAATCCTCTGGATTTGAACCCAATCAAAAACCTTTAGAGCATCATGAAGCGAAGACTGTACGCCAACGGACGACAATTCAGGAACAACGCTGAGTTGTAGGAAGCAATTCTTGACATATCTCGCGGCATTACAGCAGATGACATCCTACAATTAACAAATTCTATGGATCGTTGACTTCTTCAAGTAATTTCAAAACTGGGAAAGCACATTCCCTATTAATTTGTTTAAAACTGTGCCTTTGTTTGTATCTGTTATTATTTGTTTGATTATCTTATTTATTACGTTCTTTTGATCATAAACATTCATGTGCAACATTAATAAATGTTTTGTTTGCTCAATTCTGGGTGTTATAGACAAGCGTATGGTTGCAAGAAAGAAATACGACAACAGCAGAAATAAATTTACGTGATTTATTTCAACAGGAATGTGTGGGTTTGGGACAGCTACCTTGTGGTATAGTTCATAAGCTGGCTTCAGATCTGGGTTGATCTCTCATAGTAGTTCATACTGGTTGGCGTGCTGCTGACTGCTGCTGACTGCTGCTGGTTGCTCAGACCGACCGTGACCGGTCTCTTCCCTGGCCTCCTGTTGACCGCTATTGTACTTCACCGTATGACCCTTTTTATGGTGTTTTTTATGGCTTAACAGGCTCGAAAAACGATGCGAGTATAATTAGGAGGGAAGCATTTTTATTGGTCGAAAAATAGAAACACTTTAAAATATTTTATTTTTCGACTGGAACTTGTGTGTTGGGAATATGTGTAAATGATGATAATGGTCATTTTGTGACAGGGCTTTGTCCCATTCACATCCGGCTCTTGCTCTTAAGTATGTTAGTTTATTTGCCTGCAAATCAGCCGAGATATGTCTTATTTTATTTTATAACATGGGAATTTTACTAAACCTTTCTAATAATTTGGCACTCTCAAATCACTGTGCTGATAACAAATATGGCGCCAGTTTGTTTACATTGCGCAGATCAGTACGAAAACTTTAGTGATTGCGCGGGTCAGTATTGCCAACATTGTGTGAAAATTTTGTGTGAATTGATTGGACGGTTTTTGAAATATTAGAAAAAAATATTTGATAATAATTTGGCACGCAGTGTATATATATATATATATATATATATATATATATATATATATATAATAGTTGACATGTATATATATATATATATATATATATATATATATATATATATATATATGTCAATCACAGATAAATGGGCTGATTTAACCATAAGCAACCATAGATTTACTGACATAACAATTTGGTAATATGAAAATCCTAAAGATATTACAGACGATAGAGTTCTTAAATCAAAGAGTTCTTATAATGCAATGATATTAACTGTTTTGATAAATCCAGTAAGTAGCATTAAAAAGAAAAGGTAAGAAATGCAAGTAATTAAATGAATAAACTTTTCTTTTATGGCAGAGAAAGTCAGTGTACAAATGAGAGGAAAACTTTGTATTGTTTTCTTTATTTTATCAATTGCTTTTGCCACTTAGCTATAATAATACTTCTTCTTAATATCAGCATTTATAAAAAAAATGGCAGTAAGAGGCACACATGATTAGCTGTAGTGGATATATGTAGCAGTAGTAGCTGACTAGCACATTTAAACCCTATATTTTCAAAAGAAAACCAACTTCTCATTCCCCTCACCTTGCATAGAGTTGCTGATAGAGTGTTTGTCCTCTTACTTTTCCTCCCAATCCCTGTTCTACCATTCCATTGCACAATAAGTTATTTGAAATTTACCTCTGCCCCTCTTGCTTTCAATATGTCCTGTAATTGCCAGATTCTCCAAGCCCTCTTTCGTCATTATATTTTAAAAGTCCAACTATCTTTCTCTGGTTCTAAGTAGGAGTGTACTTTTGATTGCTTCTTTCCTTCAAGCTTCCTCATTATTCAAATGCTTCAGCTATTTTATTCTCAGGATCCTTCTGTAAAACCATATTTCTGTTACCTCAAATGTCCTATGAGGAAATTGTCCAGCATTCACTGTTATAAAGAAGGACTGATATTGCATAGAAGTAGCAAACCATCCTCATTCTCTTTGTATTCCATTGGTAAGATGTAAGTTCCACTCAAGCAGCTTCTTTCCATAAACCACTGCTTTGTGGAACCAACTTACAAGAGAATGCTTCCCTGATCACTACAATCTTAACCGATGCAAGTCTCAGGTTGACAGTTATTTTCCCCATACATCCATATAAACTTATTCTGTAAACCTCTACTTTAAGTTGTTCTTTGGCTGCACACAGGGTGAATATCATTATAAAAGAAAAATAATATAGCACTCTTTGTAGAACCACATTTCTGTTGCTTAATGTCATCTCTTCATCTGTGAAGAAACTAACCAGCATTCATGGCTGTAATGGAGGATTAATATAACGTATCAGTTCAACACTTTTTTCTTTGTTTCTAATTAAATTTTCAGGTTTTAGCTTTTGGAATGAATCATTTGTTATTTCAGTGTGTCTTATTTTGGTCATGAGCAGATTTCAGTGTGTCTTATTTTGGTCATGAGCAGATTTCAGTGTGTCTTATTTTGGTCATGAGCAGATTTCAGTGTGTCTTATTTTGGTCATGAGCAGATTTCAGTGTGTCTTATTTTGGTCATGAGCAGATTTCAGTGTGTCATTTTAGTCATGAGCAGATTTCAGTGTGTCTTATTTTGGTCATGAGCAGATTTCAGTGTGTCTTATTTTGGTCATGAGCAGATTTCAGTGTGTCTTATTTTGGTCATGAGCAGATAGTTAAATTTCTGTATTTGATTATGGCATCTCCATTTCATAGCTCATGTCTCAAGCTGTCTCTTTTGCTAATGACCATGGATCTTCATACAAATTAGTCAGAAATTAGTCTGTTAAAATTAAGAATTCTTTTTCCCAATTTTTCCTGGAATATATTTCCCATTTTCTACCATAGTCACTCCTGAATGCAAAAAAGTATTTGAAACCATTGTACTTTAGTTTCTGCTACTTTCTAAACCATGATAGATTTCTTTGATAAATATTTACTGAGAAGCCATTTTGAAGATGATTATCAGTTTATTGAAGAAAATTTGGCAGAAAGCAGGTTAGCCTCTGTGCATATTGGTAAATGGCTGTGTGTTGGAAAGCGAAAAAATTTTTATGGCAGCTCCACCAAAGCTGAGAGAAAGAGTACATCTGAATTCTGCAATTCATTCACTGTATTATTAGAATGGTAGTACAAAAGACTTTTAAACAGGCCTGCAGGTAAATATGAATCAGTTCCCAGGATTTCCTTTGAAAATTTATGGAAATATAAAATTGATATTGTGCCACAGGAGTCAGGATTTTCTTTCTCTCTCTTTTTCATATCTACTTACGATTTCCTCTCTTGCTCTGACTACTTATGCATATACAAATATGTATATATGCATCTGTGTAAAAAACATACACACGCATACACATTTAATCATTTCACCACAAGCAAGGTAATAAAACCACTAAGATGTAAGTAGCTACTGAGTGTGAGAGAATATGAGAAAAAGAAAATATTAAGGAGAGAAAATAAAAGAACAAGAATTAAGAAAACAAAAGATAATGATAGACATTGCATTTAAATTTTTGAAGTTTAGAGTAAGGTGGAAAGCAAGTAGTCAGAAGAGGGTTCCACAAGTGAGAAGTGTGAGAGAAGAACCTGCTAGCATAAAATTTATGATTACATCTAGCCATTTCAACTGTAAAATGATATGGCCTTGCTGCCAATCTAGTATTGTGCTTAAATTCATAAAGTCTAGTTACCAAAGAAAAAAGTTCATCAGGACAATTACCATGATAATATTTACAGAAAAGGCACAGGCAAGCTACATTACAGTGATGGAAAAGCAACTAAAGCTGATATGCCAGGTTTGGACCAGTAACATTGCATATTTTTCTTCATATTTTATCAGGAATCTCTAAATACATAGCAAATGTACCACACCATATGTGGCAGCAATATTCAATCCACAGATGAATAGTAGGCTTATAAATGTTAAGATAGATTCTGGCAAGTAAAATTGTTTAGCACAGCACATTTCATTAACTTTTCTATCAGCAGGCCTAGCAATTGATTCAATATAATCTTTCCATGTCATGTCAGTGGGAAATAGCCTGAGAAAGCTCAATGAATCACATTCCTGAAGGTTAACTTCAGCCATTCTGATTGAACACAAAAATGGTTCTCTCAGATGATTAAAAGAGAAGAGTTTTGGAGTCAGTAAAATTAACAAGCCACTTCTTGCCCCAGTTAACAACAGAGTGATGGTCATTTTCTTTTTTTGATTGACTGCCAATTTCACCTTATCAAACTAAGATTTCCTATTAAAACAGAAGTAAATAGATGTATCATCAGCATAGATATTGAGATGACAACTAATTATATCAGAAAGCTTGTTGATGAAAATTAGGAGAAACGTTGGTTCAAGGACAACTGCATTAATGTAAAAAACTCTTGAAGAGTGGCTGTTCAAAACTACTTTCATTTTGCTATTGAATCATTTCAAAAATTCTCCAGAAATACCATAACTTTTCAACTTGTGAAGACCAGCAATGCCAAAACCTGTCAAACGTATTTGAGATATCAAAAGCAATATATGTATAGGTGCATATATAGATTGAGCACTTGCATTATACATGCAGGAATCTCCAGATTTGGGTGGCAATCTGTCCAAGAGAATGACTTCTCTGAATTCAAAAACTAGGGAAAAGAAAATGTAAAACCCTTCAGAAGTCATGCCTAGAAAAGAAATCTGTGGAGGGACATGATTTCATATGTCATGAGGAGAGATAGCATTTAAAATGAACAAATTACACACACACACAAACACATACATATTGTTATATACTGTACCTATGAACACTAATGTGTATGTCCCAACCCTCATAAATACGATGGACACTATTTTATGCTATCTAATTAGTCCACCACTAGCAGTGGTTTACCTACTTCACGCCGCTGGCAAGTATTGTATTTTGCTGATGTTATAGAGATTACCATTTCATTTCCAACCTCCATTTTGGTTATTCCTTATTCAGTAACTTTTTCTAGGTTATAACACATACATACATACATACACACACACACACACACACATACATATATGATTTCTGTCAATGTGTGGGTCAGTAAGTATAAGTGTTTTAGTGTATCTACATTTAAATATAGATGTATTTATGTATGCATTTGTGTATATATATATATATGTGTATGTGTGAAAAATAATACTTAAACATTACTGCTGTCTGCAAGTAAAAGTTTTATGTAAATGAAAAGGTGGAGACGTTACTGTCATACTATCATCAGGTGGTAAAGAGTCATTGAAGAGAATGTTGATTTCTATATTCTCTCTCTCTCTCTCTCTCTCTCTCTCTCTCTCTCTATATATATATATATATATATATATATATATATATATATATACATTTTTTCTCTCTCTTTCTCTCTCTATATATACTGCCAAAGAATAGCCATACCTAAGGTTTAAGATGCATTTTTAAAAGTGAAAAATCTTTCTTGAAGCTTTTATTTTTGGTATCTGTCTATATTTCTGAGATGTGGTATTATGTACACTATTTACAGTATTCGAACTATTGTCCTCATCTTTGTTGCCATATTTATTACAATGTTTTGGTCATTGTACGCTGCGGCCTTCTTCAGGTGGTTGGAATGTCAAACTGAACCACTCACTGGGGTAGACTGTTCTAGTTCCACATGCCATGTTTAATGGATGTCAGTTGTCAGTTATCTCCTGTTAATTCCCCTCTCCAAGTTCTCCACTGCCTTAACCGGGTATTAAATTCACACTCTTTGGATCTACCTTTATCTACAGTGCCATGTCTCCTTGAGGACATCTGTGTATGAATTTCTGGGAATTATAAACCTAATTTCTTCAGAAATCATTTTTTACCAGAGCTCATATTGCAATTTTTGTTGTTATTATCGCTTTTAACTGGCCCTCCTTTTTACTAGTTCCCATATTGTATTCATTTCAGCTCAAGAGATTTTTGCGGCCTAGCATATGTGCTGATTCCTTAAGTTTACAAATTTTCCAATGATGTTCTTTGTCTATGATCTCAACCTGATCAAACAGAGGGCGGTGATCTGCCTTTTCTCTCTATATGTGGTCAGCCACACCTGATTTTTCCATTTCCCCTCGTGTTACAGCTTTCTGGTGTTCTTGAAGCCTTACCTTAAGGGGACAGCCTGTCTCCCCTTTATATTTCTTTCCACAGCTGCATGAGATAGCATACACACAGTCTTTAGTCATGTTCTCCTTTATGGGGGGGGGTCTTTTACTTTTGTTTTAATTTCAAGCTAATAGATTTTATTTTATCAAAATTTCCACTGACATTAAGTACACACTGACCTTCCCAGCAATTGAACTCACAATTACTATGTTACCAAATTCAGAGGACAATAGCCTAGTGGTTTAAAGTGTTGGTTTGTGAATTTAGTGACATAGTAATTGTGAGTTCAATCCCTGAGCTAGTGGAAATGGTGAACAATAGCTGAACAGTACTAAAAATAGGAACTAGATGAAATATCCCTAGATATGAGTAGTGGAATGAGAACAGTTGACCCTGATAAAAATAAAGGGCCCAGTTCAGCCTTCCCTGTAGGTTACCCAGATTGATATGCCTGGTCAGTGGAAATTCAGTCAATATCAAAAGCAGATCAAACCATTGCAGAAACAACAGGAATATTACAATACCTAAATGATGATAATTTCAAGTTTTTGTTAGAGTTTTTTCATCAGATTATAATTCATGTTGAAGTAATTTACAACCAAATGTAATCTCAAGAAATTACTGTGTTTAAAGTCAATGAATATATAACAGATTTCAAAGCTGCTATTTCAGAAATAAGAAACTCAAAATACTGTGAGAATCCTACAAAGACACTCGTTGCAGAAGCAAAAGAAGTCTGTGACTGCATATGTGTTGATATAATGGACAGATATTCTTCCACTAAACACTTAGTAACTGCTAAATTGTTCAACAGGGAAAGCTTTCACTAGTTTTAAGAATGAACTGTCTACTGAAGAGATAGTACTGATCACTGAAGTCATGATTCACAAAGAAAAGCTTGAAATTAAACTAAAAATATCCTATTGTTGATCTGATATGCATGAATATAGCAAATTAACTGAGCTGCTGAAATTTATCTTTGAAAATAATCTAGATGATAATCTTAGTAAAATTATGAAACTGATAAAAATCCTCTTGACAATTCCCATGACGACATCAGAGTCAAACGTTTTTTAACACTGAAAAAAATAAAAACTTTTCTAATATGCAGTATGAATCCTGAAAGACTAAATGCATTGCAATGCTTTTAATGGAGAAAAATTTCCTCAACAGTCAACCAGGGATCAAGAAGAAAATTATTAACCTTTTTGCTCAAAGTAAAACAGGAATGATGGATTTCATTTTTTAAATGAATGAATGAAGCTTGAACTATAACAATTTATAAGTAAGTAAAAAAATTATATTTTTCATTTAGGATTTTATCAAGTTTATGTATAAATTTTCTTTTTATGTGTTTACACAATATTAAAACAATGGTTAAAAATTTTCTGAAGCAGCACTGCCATTTATTTCAGTCATCAAGCTACCACATGTATTAACTACCATGTATTCAATAGTGAAAGCAGAATAACTTCTTTTTATTACTTCAAAGCTCCCAAAAAAATTAAATTTTGGCATTAAATGACCCATAAGGAGTTGATATGCCATTAAACAAACAAAATCAAAGAAGGATGGTCTTTGCTAAGACCTCAAGGCTTTATTCATTCATTCACCTTTAATCATTGATCTGAGAAAGTTTTTGTATACAGCTGATGGTTTATATATTTTTAAATGGGTTTTGTTGCCATGCATATCCATATGAAAGTCTCAATCTGACAAGGCTATTTAAGAATTTGATTTGAGTTTTGTGTTTAATATTTTGATTTTGAAGCAACTTGCTGTGTTGTGGGAAACTACCTCGAGCAGCGCCTCCAACCAAAAGGAGGCTATCTACAAAGTAAATGCTTACAGACACAAAAATAAATGGGCAGTAATTACTTCATCCCAAATCTTTATAAACTCAAATAGAACAACTAAGAAAAACTGATTTAGACATTGAATAATAAATCAGGGGTTGACAAACCCAACCCCAAAACAAAAGTATGTTACAATTATTGTTGCATTTTTAAAAATATTTTTTGCATAATATTTTAAATCTGTTGATTTAATATTTAGACAACACTGGTTTCTGTCTATATTTCTGAGATAAGGTATTTTGTACACTATTTAGATTATTCGGACTATTGTTTTCATCTTTATTGCCATATTTATTACAACATTTTGGCCAATGTATGCTCTGGCCTTCCTCAGGTGGTTGGAATGTTGAACTGAACCCTTTATTAAAGATATAGAACAGTGGATAAAGGCATTAGTTAGATCCAGTGACAGGACCCAAAGAGTTGTGAGTTCAATACCTGGTTAAGGCATTGGAAAACTTGGAGAGGAGAATTAACAGGAGATAACTGATAACTGGTATCCATTAGACATGGCACATGGAACTAGAACAGTCTACCCCAGTGAGCAAAATAAAGGGTTCACTTCGACATTCCAATGACCTGAAGAAGGCAGGAGCATACATCAGCCAAAACATTGTGATAAATATGGCGAAAAAGATGAGGACAATAGTGAGAATAATGTAAATAGTGAACACTGGCTCCTTTTATTAGGTTGGTGAAAAAATAATCACGTAATAATGTCGTTTTTTGACGTTAAAAAATACGTCAAAAATGACATTATCATTATTTTTGCACCAACCTAATACATATCAACTGTGATTTAAATATAGTTCTGCTAGATTTTTTTTACTCAGATTTTTAAAAACGTTTTTATCTATAGTTGATTTTTTTCACTGACTTTTTGCTACATATTGTTTCTTAAATAGATGTTTGCTAGCTTCCATTTATTTTACAACTATAATTTATAACAAGTGTTTAGCAACAACAATAACAGCAACCACTACAAAGCCCCAGTATAAGATATGCCACTTTGTCTGCAATATTAAGTAACATTTTAGATATTTCCTTCTGTTATGTACATTCAATCTTATATATTTAATGAGGGAGAGCTGAAAAGTTTTCAGTCTGATTCACTTCTCAAAATTAGTATTCTTATATTTGGTCATTGAAATACTAATTTTGGTAAGTGGGTCAGGCCAAAGGTTTCTCAGCACCACCTCATCTATTCTTTTTTATGCATTTGTTGTTGCTTTTTCTCTAGTCTTATGATTTATTGCTATAGGAAAAGTAAATATTGTTGTTTTGTTCAATAAAAGTATTTTATTCTCTCTTTCTGCTCTGTGTACCCAAAACTGAAACAAAGTTAAATGAAAAAGAATTATATGAAAATGAATAATATTTGATTTAGGAGCTTATTTCAAATATTTTTATTTATCATTTAGGTATTAGTATCATCAAAGTGAATAGACAAGGTGAAGTCAAATAATGTTAAAAAATCTAAAGTAATAGGAAGAAAGAGAAAATGTTACAAAAGAAGAAAAAAAATAGTATTAAGTAAAATAAGTTATTGATCTTTGGATAGACTATTAAAATAAAAACCATTAGATACAATTTTACTGACAGAAACATAAAAAAAAACTGTTGTAAACTAAACATAATTTTCTATAAAGAAATATCTTACCTACAATCACAGCTACAATGATTCTTAGTTACTTATGAGATTTTTACCTACTAGCATTTTACCGCATAATAACATCCAGTCTTATTTTTGCCTTCTTTTCTAGATGTGGAATTAGTAAATACTAAACACTTCTGATACCTTGCTATATGGATCAGTTGTAACAAATTTAGTATTGGAGAGAAGGAAATTGAATATAAAATAGGCTGTACAAGAGATAGCTTTGAACAATAACACAAACATCTACAAAACCAAAATATCAATCTGAAAACACAAGTCATGTTCCTAAATAGCCTTGTCAGATCAAGACCTTTTTTAATTACTACTAGCAGCATGGCCTGGCGTTGTCCGTGCTTGATTCAAAAATTGTATGACTCATACAGAAATCACTATCACTTGACTTAAATATTTTTGCCCTTCCTTGCCTTTAAAGGAGTGCACTTTGCCATGCTGATGTTGCTACATGCCTTACTTGTTGCCTATCTCACACTGCGAATTTTTTCTAAGCTCTATACTAAACATTAAATCTGTTACAAAAAAAGAACTAAGCAAAATGAACACAAAATGATCAGCTTTAAAAGAGGACCCATAACTGGAAAAACCAAATGAAAAAAGAATGTTAACAACAAATACTTTTTCACACCCAACCCAGTTCTGCGGAATCAGAATCAATGTTGAGTTTAAGCAAGCGAATGAGCCAATTAGAGTAAAGAGCCATGCAGATTTAAATTTTTCCCACTTGCGACGAATGCAGCTATCAATTTTTTTTTTGCATGCTAGCATGCTAGTTAACATTCACGTCAGTCAGCTGTTGGCTCTCGCACTGGCCAGTAGAATCTTCCTGCCTATTCGTGGCAGCCAGCTATAGGCTCTCACTCTGGCCAGTAGAAAATGGCTGCAAACTACATGAAAAGTGCCGTAGAAGTATGAAAAAATCAATTATTTCCACTATCAATGGGAGTTGGGAAATGCAAAATCAGTCTTGGCCTTCCCACTAACTTGGAGCATGTGCATGTAAATTCTGGTGCAAATCCATCAAAAATTGCGATCGTGTATTCATTACACACACACACACACACACACACACACACATCCTGCCTTTTATAGATAGAGATTTTTGATCTTATCAGTGTGCATCAAAAGCCAAAAAAGAACCCACCAATGCTCACAAGGTACCAAGATGAAAGACCACTTTGAGGAATAAGAACATGAACCCTGTTTCCCATATTATAAAACAGAAGTTTTAGTCAGGGCTTTGCCTGCTCATCTAAATGAGTAGATAGGTGATACTTGAAACAACTTCTGGTATGTTGTTCTAACAGCTCAGCTCTTCTACTAATTCCTCACCCACCTATTATTCTCAAAGTGGTGACTGGCAGTACAAATGGACAGCACAGGAACCACATGAAATATAAGTCTGTCTCCTGCCAAGGGTGAACTGGAACTATTCCCAATCCTAAGCATAACTGTTAATATAGACCAGCACCTGGATGTATTGTATTTCTGGTTTTGTTACCCACTTGATATCAAAAAGTTCTAATCCACTTCTTTACTTCCTATTGCTCTTTGGTCAAAATGGATGCCTCATAGAAGTCCAAACTTCAAAAGGAACCATTTGCTGATCCATCAAAGAGAAACACTTGAGATTGAGATAAAACCACTTGGATATCCACAGTATCACAATATAAATTTTGATTGGGAGAGATAGCATGGTCTTTGATTATTATTTAATTAAAACAGTGTAATGTTTTAAATATTTCCATGAGACCAGACTGTATAACTTCTTTTTTTTTTTTAACAAAATATCTTTTTGTAAAATATAGCATATCTTCCTAAAAGATTTCCAGTACATAAAGCTGGACCACACAATTAAAGATATTTAGCAAGAACCGTCTCAACACCAGCTGTCAACCCCCCTAACTACACACACTCTTAACACTACATCACCATCTCAACAAAGGAATATCATTACATGCAGTAAACCCCCACCCCATACCAAGTTTGTAAATGTGTCATCATTAATAGTATTTTTATGCCCCAATGCCAGCACACACATAGTAATCAGACCACTGATTTTGATTTGTGACAGTTCAAATATTATATATTTACTTTTTTACAACAAATGCAAAAAAGGAAATTATGCCAGTGAAACAAGCACAGATCCATCTTCAGTTCAATAACAATAAAAAGCCATCAAAGACAACATCAATTTCTCTGTAACTGTACATTTCATATTTTGATAATGTCAGATGTGTGTTTTTAGCATCTTCCTTTAAGTGCCAACAAGAACAGTAAAAGTCCGAGTTAAAATACATTTTCAAAATATAATCACATATTATAGGATTAAACAGGGATTTAAGCTTACTCAAGGAAATAAAGTTTCCACAGAAAGCCTTCTAAAATCTCTTCACACCCCTAATCATGGCAAACTACTCGACCAAAAATATCAAATTTCTTACAGTAATACAACACATTGAAAAAAATCCCTCAAAAAAACAAGTATAAAAAATTATCTGGAAAAGAAAGTCCCACTTTATTGTTTATTTTTTAACCTGTTGATAAAGGATGCAGGTGTGTCTGAAAATTACTACTTTAAAATATTTAAAATCTTTCTGTTTCTGCTTCAGTTTAGTCAAAAGGCCTACTAATCTACTATAAAATAAACATTATTAGTCTTATTGACAATACCGTTATCATTTTGTTGTCTTTTTATTCCTCAAATTTCATTAACCGGCCTATTAAATCTACATATTATGAGAACCATATGTGGACTATATTTGTTATTATTAATATTATACATATAGTGGATTCTGCTATCATGAATGATAAATGAGGGTCAGCAGTGGATAGTGCATGTTGTTTTTCACTTATGCATGTTAACAGAGGCTATTGTGGAGAAAATCAGGTAAGGGAAAGACATATTTCATTTGTGCTTTCTTAAGTGCAATACTAGCCCAGCTTTGCTGTGGATGACAAAGCCACACTGACAGGAGAAATTTATTAAAGCTGGATCTTGATGGAGTCTCTACTTCAGAGCTTGATGAAGTTGATCTCGGTGCTTCAGTCTACTGTCTTCAAAATCCTGTAACTTAATGAAACATGTTTTACACCACTCCTTTCGGTTTGATGCTTGGGCTTCCCAGGTTTTCAGATCAAAGTTGAGACATTTCGAGTTGTCTTTCAATTTGTCTTTGTAGCGTAAGAATGGGCGCCTAACTGAATACTTGGAGTTTAGTAGTTGTCCATACAGCATCTTTTTTGGAAGCCTAAGTTCATCCATTCTCACAACATAACCAGCCCATCTGAGTTGTATCTTTGCTAGAATGGTTCCAATCCCTGTGATGTTGTTACATTTCTTCAGTATTGCATTATTCTTGACCCTCTCATCCCATTTTATATCACATATGGCACAAGACAGCACATATAAAGGCATCAAGTTGATTTATGTGTTTGTGGTATAGGGTCTAAGTTTCAGCACCATAGAGAACGGCTGAGAGGATGACTGATCTGTACATGTCGATCTTTACAATGAGAGACACATCTTTGTTGTTCAATAACCTATGTTTAAGATTACCGAATACTGTGCTGGCTTTGGCTATTCTAGATTGGATCTCTTTGTCGATTGTTCCATCAAAAGAGACTGTTGATCCAATATATGTGAATGCCTCAACAGATTTTAATGCCGTACCATCAATGAAGACAGAAGTATTTGTGAGAGATGGATTGCCTGGTACTGGCTGGTACTTTAGCTCAGTCTTCTTTATGTTGATAGTGAGTCCAAATGCTTTTACTGTTTCAGAGAATTTATCAAGGATAGTTTTAATCTGCAAAGAGAAGATCGCATGCCAGATACAGACCAAGTATCGATTACACTTTAAAATGTTGCTGATTGTATAGACCTCCACTTGTTCTGAATTCAACATTGACTCCTTCACTTAAGTCAGAGAAGCAGAAAAGAAAAGTGCAAAGAGAAGAGGAGCAAAAATGCAACCTTGCTTTGTACCACTGAAGACAAAAAAGACATCCAATTACTCACTTCCAGACCTTACAATATATATATATATATATATATATATATATATATATATATATATATATATATATATATGTGTGTGTGTGTGTGTGTGTGTGCATGTGTGTGTGTGTATATATAATTTATTTTTTTTAAAATAAAGCATTCATAAATTTTTTTTTTTTTAAATTAAAAATTTATGAACACTATATTTCTTAGAAAAAATTAATTATATATATATATATATATATATACACACATTATTTTAAGACATTTTTATGTTTATACATTCTTTTTTATAGATGCAAATATTTAAGTAAAGTCTCTGTTTTATAATAAACAGTATTAACAACATTTACCGGCCTGAATGTTTGAGAAATTGTCATATAAAATAAGCATCCTTTGACAGGTATTGAACCTGTATCCTATACAAAACTGTCATATAGCCTGATGTGCTTTTACCAATTTCACCACAGAGGAGTGTTTCAGTTAGCAAGGCTGATTTTACTGTTTTTAAACTACCATTTTCCATGATTTTCTCACATACATTCATATCTGCTCGATGCATATTATTATAAAACAGAACATTTACTTAAATATTTGTATCTGTAAAAAAGAATGTATAAACATAAAAATGTCTTAAAATAATTGTCAGACTTTGTTCATTTCATAATATATACATATATATATATATATATATATATATATATATATATATATATATATGCCTTTCACTATCTTCAGGTGATTTTGGTCAATTGATTTTTTAATGCTTTATCTTTTTTTAAAAATTAAAAAACGTTAAGATATCAATTGACCAAAATCACCTAAAGATAGCAAAAGGTTGAAACCGAGGTAGCAGATTCAGCTGATCTCATATATATATATATATATATAAAGGTTGGTCAAAAAGTAATACTTGTTCTGTTATTACAACAGATTTAGCAGTAGAAACACATAAAGCATTCAAAAACACAAAAGTCTAAAGGTAAAATCTAATGCTCAATATATTCACCTTCTTTCTCAGTAGTGGCATTCCATCTTTGAACATATTCAACTTGCTGCTTTTTTTAGACATTTGCAATTTTCCTCTTTTTGGACATTATCATTGGCAAACCACTGTTCTCTGACTGCCTCCTTCACTGGCTCAAACAAAACATAATTTTCTATAAAAAAAAATATCTGACCTGCAGTCACAGCTTCAATGACTCTTAATTACTTATCATGTTCACTGAAGAGCTGTAATACAGAAAAACAGTCTGTCAGTGAATGACTATGTATATGCTCTCAGGAAATCCGATTTAGCTCTGTGGAGAAGAGGGTAATTTTAAAAACAGTGGCTTCTACTGCTATTAACACATTGCTCTTCAACTATGAATTGAACTCTCCTGGCTACTGGCATACTTCATACAGAAAATGTTAAAATTTCATTCATTGCTAAATCTGAGGGTTAATTTTTTCATTAATAAATCTGAGGGTCCCAAGTCAGAATTGTAGGGTGAATGAGGTAGGGTTATCTAGCCACAGCAAATTTTGCTTGTCTGGACTTTAGGTTTATATGAAGACTTGCATTGGCATCTGACAAAAGCATATCATTCATCTTCAAATGTAGTCCCATTTGAAGAAGTCTTGTTTTGACAATGAGCGATCAAAATTGATACTGGTGCCAATAAATCTAAATGTATGATTCCATGCTGGTCCCAAAACACAGTGGCCATCCTTTTTACCTGGTAAGTCAAAGCAATAATATTCCATTTATATTTTCAGCTCTCCAGCTTATAGTTTCATCTCTGACTGTCCTGCTTAGTAAGGTGCTATCCATGTTGTGCATTTCCAGATACACTTGAACAGCAACTATCTTCTTATCTTTCATAGAACTTGTCATCATACTGGGAGCCCACTTTTGTTAGAAGTCAATAGATACCACTGAACTACTGACACTACCATGACACACCTGTGAGCTTTCATTAAGTTTTGCAGTAGTTATTCTTCTATCTGCTGTAATGACAATATCAACATATTTGGTTTTACACTCATTCAGAGTAGCAGCTAACCTGCCGTGATGGGGACTGTCACTAAGACCATTTTCTCTTTTATCTCTAGAATTACCATTAACTCTAGTCATATTTACTGTGCACACATCAAGTGAACATTTTCCATAAACACTCACTAACATCCCGTGAATGTTTGTTGCACTTTCTTCTTGCAAAAGTAGAAAACCTGTCTTTGCTGTCTTTATATATCCAGTTGGATAGCTATTTGGTAGGCAGATTATGAACAGAAAAAGATAATTTAATTACTCAAATTTGTCCTCACTTAGACACTTTATGACTTATCGTTCATAAAACCCTAGTCTAATGGGTAAGCTATGTTAGAAAGGTTTGTTCTCCCTTTTCTACTTCCCCCATTATGGGCATTATTATATCCATGATATGAAATACACCATATTTCATGGACAGAATGGAATGTCTGAAACGAAAAAGGAATGATGAACATGCTTTCTTCTCAGTGCCTTCTATACTACTAAGACATACACAAAGCTACATATACATATTTACAAGTATCCCACACAGAGAAAATAACATATATCTATACAACAAAGCAGAATGTAAGGAGAAACAAAAAGGATGGCTCTTACATATAATATGGAGATACTCCTGTGTCTGGAGAAGCTATGTTTAGGACTCCGGATTCAAACAGGGTGGATTCATCGACTATGTCCCAGGTGAGGACATTCCATGAATGGGAAACAGAGAGTTTTGGGTTTTCCTAAATTGAGGACTGCAAGCTGGATTTTCTTTCTGTATCTGAGAAAGATATATTCCCAAAGGAAAATGGCAGCAGGGACATGTAAGCTGCTGGGGAGGCAGATTTAGCCTATGCCTGGACCATGGAGTGCCCAGGTTAAAGAAAGCATCCTCTGGTTTGGCTGCCGTGAAAAAATTCAAATTGACTGCCGCTTTTCTCAATGTATGGAGTGGCATCATTAAGTGGCTGTCACATGACCCATGTGACTGATCTTCACCAAAGGCAAATAATTGCCTTCTGTATCCCTACACTAGCAATTCTAATACTTTAAGAATTAAGACAAACATTTTGATCAACCCTTATGTAATGGCTGAACTAATGAATATTTATGAACATTCTCAAATTTAAAACTTTTGAAAAACAAATAACATTTTTGCTTATGTACATAAATACTTGTTACAAAATAAAATCCTTGCATTTGCTATGATAAAATCCCTCAGAGGACTGAAAATGACACCCAAATTGTCCCATTCAGATGGATATTTCATCCCTGGGAGATTCTCTCTGGGACTTGTCAATACAAATACATTTTTTAAAGAAATGAATTCTAACGTTTTTCTTTTTTTTAAAAAATTTGAAAAAATAAAAATTAAGAAAGGAAGAGAAGAAAAGAGGAGGAAAAAGAAAAAAAGAAGATAGACAATACCGTGCTGAAAATTTCTGCAAGAAGTATATATATATATATATATATATATATATATACGCTTGAATCAATCAAATGTCTAGCCACACTGATGAGCTGTGAAACAGCCAAACAGTCTGTCTGTGGATGACAATATATATATATATATAATATCACTTGATGAATAGTAGGGACAATTCCAAGGAGGATATAAATCCAAAGAGTGCTCAATATAAGAACAGAGAGTAATATAATAATATTTATTTTTATTCATATATTCATATATATATATATATATATATATATATATATATATATATATATATATATGTAAGCCATTGCATTTTTTAGTTACTTAAAATGGTTCTTTACTTATTTGTTTATTAATTTAATCAAAAACCTTTTTTTTTAAATTTTAAATGTTTTTAAAGAATTTCATTTTTTTAAATTGGTGTTATTTCTTTATATTGATGTCAAATATTTTAATGATATTATTAATATCTTTATTATTATTATTATCATTATCAGTTTGTAATTGTGATGGTTAGAATATGATGATGACGGTTTATATATATATATATATATACTGACACTTCTTTTGAGAAGAAGACCTCTGCAATATTGAGCTGAGCAGCCATGGGCCTGCAGATGACTTTGCAAGGCAGTCTCAATCCCGGATACTTTTTTTGCATATGTGACATTTGAAAGTTTTCTGGAGAGTCTTGAAAGTGACTTTCTCTTCATACAATCTCATGTGTCACTTCCGCTGAGTGACAGATCTGCAAAATTGATCACAAAACTGATACGTGCCTTGCAAGCCATTTAGGAAGGACATCGACATAGTCATTATTAGGTTGCCGATTTTCATATGATCTTATGTAACTAGTAAATTCAACTTGAGATAGGACAGCCTTTTTGCAGATGTCACAATCTCAGACTGAATATCTTTCCTAATAGCTCTTTTCAGCTTTGAATGATAAAACCTTTTGACTGCAAAGTGATTGAAACCATCAATTTATTCCTTTACAGTATTATTGAGCAGAAATATGAGCATTATATGAACTTTATAACAATACATATATATATAGAGAGAGAGAGAGGTGGGGAGGGGGTCCAAATTGGCACTTCTATTGAAAACCTGCATAGATTTTATATTTATTTATGAAAAAAGAACAATGTTTCTGTATATGACAATATATCATTTTGAAATGTTATGGGTCTATTCATAGAAGATGGTGTCACACACAAGTGTCCTCCAGTTGTTTTTTCTCAAGTGCATGTTCAAATATTTCAATTTTAGTGTGATTTTTGAGCTACTTTATATATATATATAT
Source organism: Acanthosepion lycidas (assembly GCA_963932145.1). Classification (NCBI taxonomy): domain Eukaryota; kingdom Metazoa; phylum Mollusca; class Cephalopoda; order Sepiida; family Sepiidae; genus Acanthosepion; species Acanthosepion lycidas. The sequence continues at coordinate 15,942,689 of OZ010580.1, read as the reverse complement.
ATATATATATATATATAGAGAGAGAGAGAGAGATAGATAGATAGATAGATAGATAGATAGATAGATAGATAGATATTGAAAGTCCTTAAAAATAGTTAAAACATAAAAAAAAATAAAATTAGAGTATATAATATAAATGCCTGAGTTTTGATATAAAAAAAAAACATCTGGAGAATGATGTCCCTGATGTGCCAAGTAAACTCTGTTGTGTTGAATTATTTTTTAGTGAGAATTTACATTTCACCTTGCCAATCATTTGCATATTCTCTTGGTTTCATTTTATTTTTTTTTATTTTTTAAGGAGGAGGAGGAGGAGGAGAAATTCAAATTTGTAAGAGTGCAACCATTTTGTTTTCTTTTTTTTCAGCATTATCCATTGTGATTTCTTATATTAGGTTGGTGCAAAAATAATTTCGTTTTTCTCATATAGTAACATATGTTAGAAAACGAAATTATTTTTGCACCAACCTAATATTTATTGCTTATTTTTTGTCCTATTCTTTATTTATTTCTCCATCATTATAGATTTTTTTTCTTGTGTGAATGAATGCAAGAATTTTTGTCAGGCTAAAACATAAATCCAAATAGGTACAGATACATATACATATGTTAGCAATTAACTATACACATAACTGTGCACATAAATCTAAGGGTGTATGTGTGTAAAAATTCTGATATAATAAAAAATATATCTGCAAAAAGAGAATATGAAAGAAGACAAAAGGAAAAGTGATCTTAACCAATGTATTTCATCCTCTGATGGACTTTATCAAGGCAAATTTAAGGATTTTATTTTGCAACAAGTATTTATAAACAGAAGTAAAAATGTTAGTTTTTCAGAAATTTAAAATTTAAGAATGCTCATATATATACATCTGGCTAACTGAAAGACAAGTTAAACTATGGAGGATTCTAAATGTAAAAATTAAAAGAAAATGGTTAGATTCAAAATCTTCTATTATTTAAAATATATAATATATAAATTAATCTCAAACTGAAATAATATATATAATAATTACATTATAAATTATTTTTCTTAAAATTTGACAACAAATAACATTTACACATTTTTATTTATTAGACATTAAATTACATCACTTAACAACTTCCATAACTTATCTTGACTTTCAATTAGGCTGATGTATATATTGTGGGCATTCTTAAATTGAAAAATTCTGAGAAACTAAGAACATTTTTACTTCTGTTTATAAATACTTGCTGCAAAATAAAATCCTTACATTTGCCTTGATAAAGTCCATCATGGGCAAAACATATAGGCTAAGATTTCCTTCCTTTTGTCTTTATTCATATATATGTATAATCATATATATATATATATATATATATATATATATTTATAAGTAACGAAAATCTTGGTAATCCGTATGGATAATCCCACGGAGGATGAAATCCTGAGAGCTCAATGTTGTCAGAGCAAATCACTTTAAGGCTCCATTTGCAATAATTTATTTCACCAGAGAATTTTATTTTTCTCTGGATCTTCAGACTTCCCTTTCAAAAGGTGAAACAAAAAATGTATATATATATATATATATATATATATATATTCATACACATTTCATTAAATAATATAGACAAGTGTTGTCTATTTATTTTATGTAAATTTTTTTCGTAACTTCTAATAAGTTTAACATTATCGTTGAAAGAAGAAAAAATTCAAAATAGTGATCCATATTTTTTTAATACAATCTAAGCTTTCGGCTTACTTAAGCCATTATCAAAGATGTCAATTACAACATATTAAACAATATACGGACAAGACAGTGATGATAGTCTGTCAATGTTTACATAGATGATTTCTAAGCAATGATAAACACGCGCATATAACACGCTAGAAGCAAAAATCGCACCGCATCTCATGACGTCACACATGACCACACGAGAGTGAATTGTAGAAGTATGAATTGAAAGTCGTTGGTATAAACTAATGGCTTCTGTTACCAATTATAGACATTTAAGAATATTTGTAGAGATGCCATAATTGATTTTGTTTAGGTTGGGTTTCAACTGTTTGATGTATAATGCTTCAAGGATTTTTAGTTTTTGTCTATTGTTTTCATGTCGAAGTATAATTGTGTTTTCGACCAGTAGTTTTCTTAAATGTGCGATTTTCGCTTCTAGCGTCTTATATGCACATGTTTGTCATTGCTTAAAAATCTTCTATGTAAACATTGACAGACTATCATCACTGTCTTGTCTGTATATTGTTTAATATGTTGTAATTGACATCTTTGATAATGGCTTAAGTAAGCCGAAAGCTTAGATTGTATTAAAAAAATATGGATCACTATTGTGAATTTCTTTCTTCTTTCAACGATAATGTTAAACTTATTAGAAGTTACGAAAAAAATTTACATAAAATAAACCCTTGTCTATATTATTTAATGAAACGTTTATGAATGAAAAGATGCTGCCTAAATACACACAATATATATATATGGAGGTATCATGCAATATTTATAGACCATATATATATATATATATATAAGTGAACATTGAAGTCAATACTCAGAGGTGACAGGCTGTTTCATACTAGACAGAATTGTCAGGCTGCATATATATATATATATATATATATATATATATATATGTATATAAGTTGTATGGATATGAGTTTGTGAGCCTGGGTTTCATGCTTTTGCAATCATCAGAAAAACTGGTTTATTTTTTATAATTGGATCTATTTGCTTGACAATCTTAGGTGGCAGGAGGGGGAATCTACTTATGCGTTTGTTTGGGGTGGCACGATCATACACATAGACATACAGGTGTACACATTTTAGTTTACACCAACACATCCACATAAGCAATTGGAGGCTAGGCACAGATACTGTGCATTTGGCCATACATACAACAGTAATTCTATTTCAGTGTTAGGACCTTAGCTTTTTACGTGTAGCGATGTTCATTTCAACAAGGAGTGAGTAGGGGTGTTCTTGACAATTTTCAGATCTACTGCATCGGCTTGTCAGTGAAACTTACACTACCTCACACACACATACACACATGTGTAGACACTCACACGCACTATTATTGTTCTGGGCCTTTTCACCACCATTTTGGTTAAGCTGGGTTCTGTTTGTGGTCATGGTGATGATGATGTTTGTATTTTCAATTCTAACTGCTTGTGTGTTGTTGATGGTTGTGATTATGCTGGTAGTGATAATAGCTTTTATATTAATTATTATTGATAATATTAATAATAGATATCAATGTATTAATGGTAAATAGAAGTACAACTGTGTATGTATGTATGCCCAAATGCACAGATATGTATCTGTGCCTAGCCTCCAATTGCTTATGTGGATGTGTTAGTATGTATGTATGTCTATGTGTCTGATAGAGCCACCCCAAACAAATGCATAAGATTCTCCCTCCTGCCACCCAACGTAATCAAACAAGCATAAATAGATCCAATTTTAAAAAATAAACCTGTTTGTCTGATGATTGCAAAAGCATGAAACCCAAGCTTACAAACTCATATCCATACAACTTATTATATTAGCTCTATCACTGATATTGAGCACATTCCACTAAGCACTGTGCATATAAAATAAAATATATATATATATATGTAGCTATTTGCAATAAAATACACTTGTTAAATAACACTTTTATTTTTAAAGAAAATGGTCAAAATAAACAAATATGTATTTTAATAAAGAAAAGTAATTAATATACAATAATATAGTAACAATATATAATCATTTAATAAACAAAGCCAAGAATAAAATGAATAGTGTCTAATTCATGAAAGGACCAAGATTTTCCAAGAACATGCAGTGAGCTGGGCAAATGTCAAGTGTGCAGCTAAGAAAGGGAAAATCATTGATCCAGCAATTTCCATGTGATGAATGTGACAGAGTTTATCTCACCAATGCAGGCCACATTAGCCACAAGAAGAGTCATATTGGTAGACCTTTTGCAAATTATGTTCAGTACCATGCTGGAAAACTTAAAATGTCAGAAAACCTGCTGAAAACATTTATGCTAACAAGAAATATGGAAGTGTTTGACCAAGAACTTGGTTGTCGTGCTGAGTACCAATGTCAAATAATTAAATATAAAGCTGTGACAAATATCAGGATATATTTTAATTTCCATATATCAGAACATCAAGACACTGTCATTTTAATATCCATCCATCCAATTAAAACCATTGTTAAAAATGTGAAATGGCAGCAACTCTAGACACACTTTTTGTATTTAGGAAAGTATTAATAAGATTTAGTGTTTGTTTAGCAAGCAATCTCACTTGGAGTAAATTTTGCATTATTAATGGATCCTGCACCCAAATATTTGATGTCATCTTCAACTTCATTCATATCCTAATAACTTTGTGGAAATGCTTGCACCACTGTTTGTTTAGCTGTAACATTAGAGCAGGTTGATTTTAGAACCATGGTATTGAACTCATTTGAAAAATGATAGACAGTTTAGTTTTACACTATTTACATTATTTGGACTATTGTCCTCATCTTTGTTGCCATATTTATTACAACATTTCAACCATTGTATGCTCTGGCTTTCTTCAGGTGGTTGGGATGTTGAACTGAACACTTTATTTCACTCACTGGGGTAGACATGCCATGTTTTCTAATGGATGTCAGTTATTAATTATCTCCTGTTAATTCCCCTCTCCAAGTTCTCCACTGCCTTAACTACTGTGCCATGTGTCCTCAAGGACACATGGCACAGTGGATAAAGGCATTGGTTAGATCCAGTGACAGGACCCAAAGTGTGTGAGTTTAATACCCGGCTAAGACAGTGGAGAATAGAGTAATGTTAACATAAGGTTTTTATAGATAGCACCAAAAGATAATGACATTGTAATCTGCCTAGGACAGGTGCCTCAGCCTGGTTACAGTTGAAATCAATCTACCATCCCTTCAGTCAAGGTACCAGTTCATTGATCTGTGTGAGGTATACTGAATGCTTATTATAAAATGGAAGGGAACAATTTCTTCACATTCTCAAAGAGAGGTATGTTTGGTTAATCACAAATTGATGAAATAGCACTTGAAAACAGTTGTAAGATCCAACTTCCTTGCCCTGAGGATGATAGATAGGGGAAACTCTTTACGTAGTGATGTGATTGCAGCAAGGCTGACTATTTTCAAGAAGAATCTGAGGATCCTGTTCAAATGAGCTGAAGAACTATTGATGAATTCAATTCAATAATTCAAAAGATTCTGAATTCTACATTATAATATAAAGGAAACAACAACATTATATAAAATATCATTTTCCATAGTTGATTCCATATTGAAGTGTGTATAGAAAAAAAAATGCATGTATAAATTCAGTTTGACCATTGTGACTCACTTCTGAGTGAGTTAAAATTGATTCCAGCAAACTAAAGAAACAGTGGAATTTGTCACACATTTTTGATAAATAGACTAATAACTCTGCAATTCTTGATGACACCTGTGGTGACAGTCAAAAGTACTTGAATGCAAAAAAATAAATGTTGGTAAGTTTACCATATTTAATTGTGATATAAAACAACTTAGTTTGAAGTTGGGAAAAATAAATAAAAAATTGACAATTTTGGGCTAGTTTTTTTAATGTGATATGATCCCTTAATAAGCATAATAAAAAACACCTTTCAACATTAAACGTCATAAAATCCATGAATCCAACCCAATCTCCCCAACTCATTTGTTCACTGTGTTAGAGTTTGGTAATTCTTGCAATATTTTACATTTTTTCAGTATATTAAATTGCTGATGTTATTCTGCACATCCCTGACTACAGCATGAAGTCTTATTTGCTTTGGTAAACTAAAAACATTTCCTTTCCTTATCTGTTAATGTAAATGTTATTTATTCAATTAATTTTTTACGCTGTTTAATATGCATGCCTCAGTAACCCTGCAAAATATATTGGTATGAAATTTATTTGAATAGTGAAGATAGTTTGATTATGTTAAATTTTAGTAATATTTTGAAAATAGTATCAATGAAATTATGCACTAAACTACACTTTCCTTTTTGTTAATGAAATGTTAATTCCCTAAAAGTATTTTGTTACAGTTACTTTCAACTTTGATGTTTAAGAATTGTCTGATTGATAAATATTCTCACTTAACAATAAATAAAATCAGCCTAAAATGTAGAAATAAATCCCAAGGTTAAATTGTTTTTACTTTGTTACTCTATGATGTTAGACTATAATCATAAGAGAAGTTACTTGTAAGTTGTATACTTACGAATACAAAGTAGACAGCCAAATACTGTAAATTATAATATTGGCCTGTATTTCTATAAACGCAGTTTTTTTTTAATTTTTGTTTTTGTTTTACTTTTTTGAATTTCAAGACACTTATATTTTTTTACTTTTCTTTGTATTCCTATAAAGAAGTATTTTTTGTATTTCTATAAAGACAATTTTATTTGTATTTCTATACAGCATTTTTTTTATTTTTTGTTGTCTATTTGCTTTACTTTTTTGTATATCTATAAAAGGAAATATTTTAAAACTTTTTTGAATTTCTATAAAGGCAGTTTTTCAGTTTTTCTTACAGTTTTGTCTTTTGTTTTTTGTAAATTCTATAAAGGCAATTTTAATTGTATGTAGAATAAAGGCATTTTTAAAAATTGTTTTGATTTCTATATGTCCATTTTATTTTTATATTTTTTTTTACTATTCTTTCGGGTTTTTTGTATTCTATAGAGACATTTTTTTTACTTTTTTTTATTTCTATAAAGGCAGTTTTATTTGTATTTCTATAAAGGCAGTCATTTTTTTTACATTTTTAAAAAAAATCATGTGCCTTCAGTGTATAGGCAATCATGGCTTTCCATAGATTCCTTTTTCTTTATCATCTGTGAATTGCCTTGACCTCTTCAAAGCGATATTGGAGTGGTTTCCCATTTCCTTCTTTCTCCATGGTTTTAAATTCAGAGAATTCCTTCTTCTATACTGACTGCTATCCAAGGCTAGAGAGCCCAGTCTACCCTGCTTATGGCTGGGGAAGGAGGCATGGATTCATACCTTTCCCAAAGACATTTGTGTAAAAGTGAACATTGCAGACGAGGGCAGGATTTGAACTTGATCCACCAGTTTTACTTTCCATACCAATAACTGCTAGATGAGACAGATGAACATAGTTCTTGACAAAATTTTTCAACATTTCTTTTAGTTGCAGACTGTGTGTACAAAGTGTTCACTGATGCATGCATATTCTACTCTTGCATTGTTTATAGCTACAGCTAACATACATGGAAAGCAGGCAAACACATTTGGTGATGAGCTTACTTAAAAGATGACACGTTATTTAGCCACTTAATTGTTTTGTCTGTGTATATTAGGCTTATCACATTTTGTAAAATAATTGATTTCCTCTATTATAATTCAATGAACTTTTGTGAAAAAATAATGAAGAAAGGTTTAATTCAGTTTATTTTTTAAAAATGTCACCCCAACATGAAATTTGTAAAAGCATATATAAGTATAGTAGTACTATGACTTTCTGGAACCTTTTAGAACTTTCTGGGGCCTTCTGGAGCTTCCTGAAAGTTTATGAAATCTTTTAGAATTTGTTTTTGTTCATTTGTAAGTTTATATGTTATGCTATAGCTATAAACTGTTAAATGCATTAAAAAAATAAGTAAATACTAGCCAATTACATCGTTAACAAAGTGAAAAATAAAGTTTCTGAAATATTTTGATATTTTACCCTTATTGCATATATTGTAAAAATGAATTTTCATTTTTAGGGTGACCTTTTTTATGAAGTAAAACAAATTAATTCCTTTTTCATTACTTTTTGAACAAAAGTTCATCGATTTATGACACGGAAACAGAGGGTTGCAAAAGAGTCATAAACCTTGTGTGATTACTCTTGGGATACACAAAAAATATTTTTTTATTTTATTGCTAAAATAATTTTATCAGTGAAAAATATAAGAACTACATCATTGTCTATATAATGTTTTTGAAATCATCTAATTCTTCTTAATTATTGTTTTTGTTTTTTAATAATCAATATATCTGTCATGATATTTCATACAGGGATTGCAGTTGTATGCAGTCAGTATTGATTCTATAGTCTAAATACCATTGCCATTACCTTAAGTAGCAAGCCTATATATATTGCTGGGCTTACAGCCATATCATGTTGAAACACTGGTTCTTGTATGATCACTGAAGTTAATCAATATCGAGTCTGGTCAGTAGCTAGATGGGTGACCGTTTGATAATACCAGGTGCTGTAAGCTTGTATATGCAGCTGGTGTAATGGATAATGGCTTAGAATAGTTAATCAGAGAGCCTAATTCCAATTCCTATTGAGTTTGTTATATTCACTTACGTGCAAATAGCCTTAGGAAAGGTATGAATCCATCTCTTCTTCCCTAAAGTATAGGTTAATTATTAAGACTTACATCACTAAACTGTTAATATCTAAAAAAAAAACTGTTCCAAGCTAAAAAATATTTTTCAGCTTTAAATAAACTGCAAAGGGTTGATAACAAATAGAAAATGAATCAATCAGAACAATCATAATGTCTACTCGTACACATATGCTAATTAGTGGTAGCAGTAACCAACCACTACTACAATGTCTTTTGGTATTTTGTCTGTTCTGTATTTAATAAAGTGTTAGGCATAAGTAAGAGTAGCTGTCTTGACGTTTTGGTGATATGACTGCTGGTGGCTACAACTCTTCATATTGAGGATACTAGGTTGTCAGTTTTCTGATTGCTGCATTCTGACTAGCAGCAAGGAACCCAAGACTGCTCTGGTCAACAGTCACATAATATCAAGGTTCTTACAATATCATAGATAGGTATCCCTGCAGGCATATTCAGTGGGCAACCCTGCAGCCACACTATCCTGTAGTCTTTGCCACCTTCTACTCAACTTGTATTGCCTTAGATGATAGGCAGTATCTGTCTATATTTCTGAGATTAGGTGTTATGTACACTATTTACATTATTTGGACTATTGTCCTCATCTTTGTTGCCATATTTATTACAACGTTTCGGTCCTTCAGTATCTGTCTATATTTCTGAGATGAAATATTATGTACACTATTTACATTATTCGGACTATTGTCCTCATCTTTGTCACCATATTTATTGCAATGTCTCGGCCGTTGTACACTCCGGCCTTCTTCAGGTGGTTGGAATGTTGAACTGAGTCCTTTATTTCACTCACTGGGGTAGATTGTTCTAGTTCCACGTGCCATGTTTAATGGATGTCAGTTATCAAGGACACATCGCACAGTGGATAAAAGCACTGGTTAGATCCAGTGACAGGACCTAAAGAGTGTGAGTTCAATACCCAGTTAAGGCAGTGGAGAACTTGGAGAGGGGAATTAACAGGAGATAACTGATAACTGACATCCATTAATGTGGAACTAGAATAGTCTAGTCCAGTGAGCAAAATAAAGGGTTCAGTTTGTCATTCCAACCACCTGAAGAAGGCTGGAGAGTACAATGGCCGAAACATAATAAAAATGGTGACAAAGATGAGGACAACAGTCTGAATAATGTAAATAGTGATGATAGGCAGTGATCGTTATTCTTAACCTTTTCCACCCTATAAGTATTTTCTATGACTACATAGTTATTTAGTTCTTCTCATTCCATATAGAACATTGGGATCCTTTCAATGCTGTATCTGAGAACATGCTAATAGTAGGAGTTTCAGTAGGAATTTTAATTCACTACCAGTCCCCAACTGTATGTATACATACTTTTAGGATGTGAATTCAGTTTTCTTCTTCTAGACTGATTGTTATCCAAGGCTATAGAACCTAGTCACTCTTGCTATTTTACCCATAGTGGGAGGGAAGATTCTTACCTTTCCTGAAGTTATTACTATGTAAGTGAAAGTAATAAACTGATGACTGCAATGATTAATAAAAATAAAAGTAAACCAGTTTGTAAAAAACTCCAAAGCACCTCAATCTTTTTTTCTCCGACATTTGTAGCATTTGTAGAATCTTTTTTCTTGTAATACTCTCCAGACATCCTAGTGCTCTGGGAAACTTAAACTCTTTAATCACTACCACTGAATTCTTTATTCCTGGCTATCCTCCTCTTTATTGAAAGGATTTTAGGGTGCACGTGCATGACTTAGATGTCTATGTTCAGGAAAATCTCCTAATGAAAAGGTAACTGCCTCTTGAGTCCCCAGATTTTTTCTCGCCAGAATCCATCTTGCATATTTATAAGTCTACTACTCATCTGTGCATTGAATATCACTGCCATGTCTGTTCTGGTGCTGCTGTTTATATATCTTAAGATTTTTGATAAAATCCAAAGAAGGGTTTGTAGTGTTATTGGTACTGACCTGGCATCTCAACTCCAATTAATTTCCAACTGGAGTGACTTGACTTGCTCTGTCTTTTCTATAAACATTTAAACAGGGATTGTTCTAATGTGCTTTCCTCCTTGGATAGTGTCAGAGTTCAAATATTGTTTTGGTTGACCAAGTACAGCATTAAGTAGATTGCAGATTTTATTCAAGAGACAATTAATTGGCCTAAAGGTATGAGATTCTATTCTTTGTTAATGACTGGTTAGGTACATCACTTCAAATTAACCTATAAAACACTGATGTCAAATTGCAACTTATATCCCTTTATATAATATGCAGTCATTTACTTGTAAAATCTGTCAGTTTCCCTTGAGCAAAGGTAGGTGATGCATCAAAAATCTTTTATCAGAGGTCATGTTTTTTTATAGACTGTTACCAGATTGAAGTCAGTTTAAATATCCATGTGCATACAATTAACGTACATTTTGAATGTCTATCATAAACACATGCCTGACATTGATCAACACCCATACACACATGAGTGCACATTGATGAAAATCCAGAATTTTGCCAAGTTCTAAAATTATCTCTAAATTGGCAAACTAACAAAATAACTATTAGCTCTCATAAACATCTGACCAGTACCATTCCTTTGAAATTCTTTTATAATTAGAGTAAAATCATGAATGAAGCAAACATAATGTGGTAAATAAAAGTTTATTTTCACATTATGATTGTATGAAAAAAGCAAACAGATACTTAAGTTACAAACATTCATGTTGCTACTCAATGTGTGGCCATATGGTCATTGGCATCTGAATCCTGTACTGCTGAAGCTGTTCTAGAGATTGTAACCAATCACAAAAAACACAACAAAAAACAAGACAAAACAAACATCTTTTACTAAATATAAGGATAGAGAGTTATAGTCGAATTGGTAATGATATATGAGGTGTGTAATATGAATGGAAGAGAATGTTATGAAGATAAAGAGAAAATCTTATGCTTGGCTATTGACTTGAAGAAATCAAGATTGAAGTATTCAGGGAAGCACCCACATGGGAGCTTGCTCCATGCATTGGTAATCCTTGGGAAAAGCAGACTGAGTAGAAGTTTTTTCTTACATTTGGAACATGGGGAAAATGAGTCTAATTCAACTCCATGGAAGTGGCAGGATACAACAAAAAACAAGACACAACAAATCTTCTTTTACTAAATTTTACCCAATATAAAGCTGGAGAGTCACTCAAGGCTATAGCTGAATTGGTAATGATGTATGAGGTGTGTGATATGACTGGAAGAGAATGTTGTAGGAAGTGAAGATTATGAAGATAAGGAGAAAAGTTTATGATTGGCTATTGACTTGAAGAAATCAAGATTGAAGTGTTCAGGAAAGCACCCACATGGGAGTTTGCTCTAGAAAGTGGCAATCCTTGGGAAAAAGATAGAACTTTTTTTTACATTTGGAACAATGGGGAGAATGAGGGTAATTCAACTCCATAGAAGTGGCATGGCATATCCTAGCTGTAAAGCTCTGAACTTGCAAAACTAAAGAATGAAGCTTATCTGAACATTTGATAACAACAGATTAGTGACAGGCTTGCAACATTACATCTGTGGGAAACAGGTTGTAGAGATGGGAATAAATCTCCCCCACCCCACAAGACCACATAAACGATTTTGGACTCTATTAAGGTTGAAAAGGGAGGATTGAGCAGCTCCAGCCCAAATATGATAGCAATGCTCCATTTCTGATCCAATCTGATTTTTGTAAAGATAAAGTATGGCAGAAGATCAGATATTTCATGGGGTGACAGAATAAACCAACCATTTTACTAGCATTTTTATCAGTGGTTCATATATATGAGTTCCACTTGAGGTTTAGAGTAGACCTGGGACCCAATAGACTGTGGTGAGTATGAAATAATAATAACTCCCTTTACCTACTTCCTTCAAATTTGCTTGAGCTGAGAAAAACAGGGAAAGAAATTTGTGAGCCTATGTGAAATTTTTTTGGACTAATGAAAACCTTCTCTTCACAAAAATTAGTTGTTGAGCCTAGAAAAAAAGAAAGAAAAAAATAGCAAACCTATGTGAAATCTTTTTTGATATAAAATGAAGACATTAAATTAAATTAACACGAGAAGAGTGTCTGAAGTCATGTGAAAAGTTTTGTTTCTGTTCACACATCCAGCATTTAAATTTTCCGAGTGTCAAATTACTTGTCAATTATATTATAATGAGACTTCAAAGAACTTTCTTTCAACAATCCAAAAAAACTAAGTATTTCAAACTATCTCTTCATCTACTTTTGAATGTATGCAACCATATATCCCTTCTATGAGCAACTAACTTGCTGACCTTTGTTTTAAACATTTTTGAATATTATTTTGTGTCAGATCATTTAATCTGTTGTATGAAATATGATGATAAAATTATACTAAGTTGGTTTTTGAGGCATTGAAGTGCATCCATGAACAATGTTATCATCTGCATAGAAGTTTACTAATGATCTGAGAATGTTCTTTGGTAAATCATTAATAAAAAGCAGAAAGATAGAAGAACTAATAAGAGATCTTTGAGGAACACCTCCATTGATCTCATGAGCTTCAAAAGACTGACCATTCACAACGACTTTCTTGATCTGCCTGAAAGAAAGGACTTGATGATTTCATAAACTTTTCAAGAGATGCCATAGCTGAAGATTTTATGTAGCAAACACCTTGTCAAAAGCCTTTTAGATTGCTCTGGTAACAACAGTTCTCACTCCTCTTCAGTCTTTTGAACAGTTGTAGAGGTTTATCCCTTGTTTCCCATTTAGGATTGGGTTTCCAGTTCCTTCTAAAGTATACTTCAATTCTATATTTCTAAAATCTCTGCCTAAAACTCTGAACTTTTAATTACTATTTATTTACTTTAATATGAGTAGATAGACTTGATTATCATCTGGTTCAAACTCCAACACTGTCTTTTGAAAAAGAGTAGATGTTTATCCTTTGATTCCTGTTTAGGATTGGGTTTCTGGTACCATCTAATGTCTACTTCTACACTATACTACTAATGTCTCCAAATTAATTCTGACTCTGAAATGTTATTCATTAATTAAATCTTGTGTTAGCCATTATTTTTGTTGCATAGCACAAATAACTTCATCTCTTGTCCTTTCTTATGCTTGTACAGTACCATACAGTAACCCTCTACCTTGAGTGGCTCTTGGGTCTTGTATTGGGTGAACATTAGTAAAGAAAAAGCTGCTGTTGTGTTTATGAAAAAAATTTTAAGAATCTATATAGATTAAGATTTTGTAAAATGAATATATTAGATTCAAATTATAGCCAATAAATTATTAAAAATATTCTATTTAATTTGTTTCATAGAAATTAAAAACTTCGTTTTACTGAAAATTATTAATAAGATACAATATCCATACTGAGTGGATAACAACATAAAATAAAATTCAATTTATACTTTATAGAGAATACAGCATTTAAAATTTCCATCCCTTCAACCTTCCATACTTCCACTGAGTGCCTCATTGATTCTGTGAGTGAAGACAGTTAAAACATTAGCAATTGACCTAGAGGAGAGAAATATATACTGTTTGTCTCAAAAACAAAAGGCAAGTACAACATGAAATTGAAAAAAAAAAAAAAAAAAAAAAGAACCAAAAACAAGAAGTAAATAAAATGTATATATAAATATACCACTTAAAAACTTTCTTTCATTCCTGCCAAAAAAAAACAAGTTTTTGCTTAGTCAGTATCAATCATGACACCAGAGTAGACAATGATATAAATCACTTGTTCCCACAATAAGGATGTTTCTGCTCAACAAACTTTTGATACAACTATGGCATTTTTTAATTTATATTCTACCCTGCATAGCCTTTCAAATACAATGTCACAAGCCTATCACTATTTCTACTAGCAAATGTTCCAACAAACTCCATTCTTTAGTGTCACCAGCATAGACTTTTACAGTTTAAGACCCACCTTGCTATATCCAGAGTGTTGAATCTCCCACTTACCTTATGTATTCCTTTGCTAAAATGATTGATTTGTTCTTTATGGCTTATCAACCTTTTGCAGGTTATTTAAAGCCTTAGATTAGAAATCTTTGGAGATAATAATGATTTACTGATACAAGTTCTACTAATTATCCCATAACAGGGGAGGGGAGAAGATTCGGAGTCATACCTTTCCCAAGGGTATTTGCATGTAAGTGAAGATAACAAACCCAACGGGAATTGGAACTCGGCTCTCTGGTTTTCAATTCTGAGTTGTTATTGAATGCACCACACATAAATTCAAGCTTACAGCACCTGATATTCCCAAGCAGTCACCCATCTAGGTACTGACCAGGTTCAATGTTGCTTAACTTTGGTGGTCATATGAGAACCGGTGTTTCAACATGATATGGCAGTGAGCTCTACCAAAAAGAGCATTCCACTCTGAAACCTTCATCTCAAGAACTCTTACCTGGATACTTCTTAGAATGCTAAAATCTTAAACCTCTTCAAGTCTAGGGTCAAATATTATGTATCCAGTATTTCCTCATAACCTTAATTTCATACTTCCTCCTCTTACATTAATATCATACACCTCATTCAGTAATCCTCTACCTTGTGTGTCTCTTGGCCCTTGTATTGGGTGAACGTTAGTTAAAATAAAAAAGAATTTACAGCTATAAACATTTCCCTTAATTTATCTATTGGGTTGAGTCATAAATAATTTCCATTTTTGTCTATCAATTTTATTCTTAAAAAAATAAATTACAACCATATTCTGTTCAGTTATCTACTCACAATTATTTTAAATGCCTTATTGCCACTAATCAGGCAACTCTTCAACATTTTTTGATTAAAATTCCACTGGTTTTGATGTGGAAATATATTTGACAAATCCTTGAATAGACATTGTAATGTTTTTCACATATATTAGCCAATCAGAAGTCAGAGAATTATTCAAGGCTTTCTGTGATCCACTTTAGTGTTTAGTTTGCACAAAATTTGCCGTCAAAAGAAACTATTACATAGAAAATGCATTGAAATCTTTTTTGACTAATAGTATTTGCTGAATCGAAAATAATAATAATAATATAATACAATCAAATGGAAGCAGAATGCTAAAATATCACCAGTTTCTTTAAATGTTTCTTTTTTTATCACCTGCTTTTTGCTGCACACTGTTCATTTTTAAAAGTTTCCTCAAATTTATAGTTAAAACATTACAATACACAGGTTAAATGTAAAACGAGCATTTATTTTTTTGTACACTAATGTTAATCTGTGGTGCTTTACAGCCATGCAAACTATAATATCTTTCCATATAACACTGTGTTTCATCCGTCACCCTTTCTTTCTCTTTTCTACAAGACTTCTCTAGTTGGATATCCAGTTAGTTTTGGTTACATAAATGTATCACATGACCTGACTCCTGCTGCTGCACTCTACCTTCAAAAGAGCCAGATCAAACCAAAAATGGTGCACTGCCATACAGGAGGAATGATATTATATAATAATTCAAAACTCTTTTTGTTGTTTCTAAAAGAAATTTTCATATTTCTTAATACTTTGTTTAGCTTTTGGAAGGCATCTTTTGCTATTCTGATAGCCATCTTCCTTGGAAAATAAAAACTGCAATTTTATCAATGGTAAAAACTACCATTTTATTATTGATTTGTTCAGAATAGGACTGTAAAACCTAAGAACAAATGTCAAGTCAAAATGTTGCTTAAAGATCATTTATCGAGCACATGAAATTGGTATTTCTATTGAAAATTTCCCAAAATATCCACTAGAGAAAAACATTTTTGCATGTTATAAAACATTTTTAATATAAAATTAGCATGTAATATAATGTAATATAATAGGGAGGCATGGTGGAGTTATAGATAGCTGCTCAGATCAAGGAATCGGAGAGCCAAGTTCGTATTCCATTTGAATTACATTCACTTATGTGCTAATACCCTTGGGAAATGTATGAATCCTCTTCTCCCCCCAGCTGTGAGTAAATAGCAGGACAGACTGGATTCTATAGCCTTGGATGGCAACTGGTTTACCACAGAAAAAAATGGTGTAATCATAGTGTTGATGAGAAAAGCAAAAAATTAGGGATTCTGTGTTGAACCATAAATCCATGAAAGCTAAAACTTTGGAGAAGGAGGAGAAACAAGAAGAGCTGAGACATAGTCTAATGGAAAATAAAATTTCTTAGCAGTGTAACATAGAAAAAAATAGAATATATGTTAAAAATTCACTCCGTTTTTATGCATACAAAATTTTGATCATTGGATGCTAAATTGTTCCACTGATCAAGAGACTTTGACAAGTTATATATTAGTTTGTGTGGAAAATAATGTTCAATTTTAGAATCAACTTTTATTCCTGAATTAATGTATTTAAACAGTGTATAAATCAGTTGAAATAGGACCACTGAACATCTATACATCTCTGCTATCATGTCACAAGGTTATTTATGGCTTTATGATAAAAGTTTGGATGCCAAGAAATCTTTGAATGCAGTTTCTGCACTTCTTTGCATTGGAATGTCTTTTGGCTTCAAAAATGGTCAAGATGCTTGAAAAAGTGGTAGTCAGTTGGCATCTTGGGAATATGACGGATATGGCAAAGTTTTGTATTCCAAATCACTTAGCTTCATCAGCGTCATTCTGGCAACATGTAGCCAAGCATTGTCATGAAGCAGAATTAAACCTCATTGGTTAACCATTGCTGGTGGCATTTTTGACATTTTAATTAGGAACATGCAATTTCGTGCAACTATTATAATATATTAGAATACAATAAAAAGGTTTATTCTAAAATCAGACATTATTTTCCAAACAACATAATAAAATAATAATCTCTCCTCTTTTATTTAATGGTTTTGTACATTGAAAAGAAGATATATTATATTGAAAAATGGGGCATTTAAAAACCAATTTCTCTGCCTGATGAATCAAGCTATCTGTACAAAGTGACAAGGCAAAACCAGCTCAAACCATTACTAAATGATGATACCATTAAATGCCACAGAACAGTAGCATTGTCTCAGATATTGTTCCATCTCTCATGGGAAGAAGCCATTTAGATCAATTTACAAATCAGTAGATTTTTTCACATGATGAAAACATCAAGATATCAAATTCAGTCATTCAGTTATCTGTCCTAGACTTGTAACTTGATGGTTATGACTTGAGATGAAAAAGTTCAATGTTCAAGCCTACATCAAGACAGACAATGCTAGCTATTTTTCATGGATCATCTAAAGAATAAACAAAAAAATTCTTATCTTAAGCAGGGTCTGATTATCCTTTAGATTAGGATAGGCTGCAACCCAGGGTCAGATTATCCTTTAGGCTAGGACCCCTCAAGCTTTTATAAAGCAATAATTTTAATTTTCTAGATTTTACATCTAAA
The DNA here is from genome assembly GCA_963932145.1 of Acanthosepion lycidas. Lineage (NCBI taxonomy): Eukaryota > Metazoa > Mollusca > Cephalopoda > Sepiida > Sepiidae > Acanthosepion > Acanthosepion lycidas. The sequence goes on along the minus strand of OZ010580.1, from coordinate 15,924,982 downwards.
TAGTTTCATAAACTGAAATGATATCAATATGAGCAACACATATTTACAGAAATTTACTTTACTCTGCCAGAAATTTGGAAACAGCATACTGTACTGCTTAGCATTTGCACCAGAAGCTCCAAAACAAACACTACAGAGTATTTGGGTGTCAATCTGAGGACAGTGCAGAGGATTTGGAAAGAATTGTGTAAGTTTAATGTTGATTACAAAGGCATGGCAGCTTGGAAAACTCACTCTGATCATTCTGATAAGGAAAGAATTCCTAAATTTATTGGTGAGGGCCTCAGACTCAACACAAAGCCCTACATCTAGTGCCTTGAGAAGTTAGTGCTGCCCTGAGCTGCTGGAAGACCCCATGTCTGGCAACATGACTCTACACCATGCCACACAAACAGGAGAATCCAGTCATGGTTGTCAGACAATTTCTGCAACCATATCACCCCTTACATCTGACTATCTCACTCCCCGGACTGCACCCCCTTGATTATTATGTGTGGGATGCAGTTGAGCGAAAGGCCAACAAAACTTCTTGTAACATCAAAGATAAACTGAAGGCAATGATTATGGCAGAATTTACCAACTTAATTAAGGAGACTGTCCAGAAGAGATGCAGGAGATTCTGAAGTAGTCTTGAGGCCATGGTTGAAACTAATGGCGATTTTATTGAATAAATTTATTCTTTGTATTTCAAGATATTTTTGTGTAATTTTGGTAAATATATCTGTTAAAATGAGATGTGTTATTTTCATTTTTGCGTAATTTAAATGACAATTTATCCATCGCACCCTGTATTTTGAGTGTTTTATTGTTATAATGTTGGTATAAAAAAATTGTTTTTTTTTACTATGGTTGTGTTGAAATTTGTGCTAATTTGATTTGCAATAAATAGTAAAATAGTGGTATTTATTAAGGAATATTTTTATTGACAAAAGAAAGCTATTCTAGTTTATTTAAAGAATTTGCAATAAGCTTACTTCAAGCGATGTAAATGTTGCTAAAATATGTCATGAGTAAAAAATATTCAAGACACGGATGAGTTAGAGAGTGTCTTCATCTGAGCGAGTGGCATAATTTAATTAGCCTGGGGCCCCAAAAGGTCATATTCTGGCCCAGATCTTAAGTCAGATGCAAAAAGGAAACATTTTTTCTTTGTAGATATATATTTGTTACAGAACAAGAGGATTTAAAAAAAGATTTTGCCTCCCAACCACTTCAGCCAAGAATGAATTCCTAAATAAATTCTAAATATTTAATCAGTTTGTCAAATTTGGAAATCTGTGTCAAGTCAATGAATTTTCCACATTCTTTTGCATGAAAATCCACCATTAAGTGGCTCAACACTGTATGCTACATGATTCTTTTCAAAATTAAAAATTCTCATGTAACTGCTCTCAGCTGCTTGCAGAAGTATGGTGTGGAGAGGGTGCAACAACCCCAGGCATCCATATTAGGAGTGTAACCAATAAAAGGCTGAAATAAATATTTAGTTTTTGAAATTTGAAATTGTCTCTAGTAACTTTGTTGTATAAGCACTGTACAATCCCACAAGCTGGTGTGAATATGGATCCATGTTTTGATAAGTGAGACCGAAGTAGGCTCCATTACTCGAGTCTTAGAGGCATACAATCATGCAGTTGGCCTCAGGCATCACTAAACTTCTGCACATCATTGGCTGCTCTTATTATTGAGAAAGAAAGATGCTACTGAGTTTGACTGGTCTACTCATAAAAAAATTTTGATAAAAAAAGAGTTTGAGAATATCAGTCACACACAGATATCAGTGACATTAGCATAATTTTAAACTTGACATTTATAAATAAAAACTAAGTACAGATAACTCTTTAAAAAGCCAGGGATCAATTTAACATTGTTTTTGTATTATGAACAGAGCACCCTTCTAAAATGGTAAATAAAAACAATATTTTTTAATTCTGACAAATGCTGTGGCCTGAGGAAGATCTAATCAATACGAGCGGAGAAATCAAATTTGTAGAACTCTGAGTTGGAACCCAGTCTGTAGATCAACTTGTTAATCTTGTATTTGTGAAAAATAAAATATTCTACTGAGATCAATGATATTAAAAATATATGAATGCTATGTCAGACAAATCTATTTAGATCTTCTTCTATGTACCATGTCCATTCAGAATGTGGGCAATTATGGATCTCCACAATTACATGTCCTTTGTACCTCTTAATAAATTTTGTCTTTTTATTATTTCTCATAAATTCTGTTCTGCCATCCATTTACTCAAGCTTGCTAGGTAGATTATGCCTTGAATCTGTTCTGTGAGTATAAAATTTTCCGAACCCTTTTCCTCATTACGTGTCCTAGAAATTTCAACGATCTCTTTCTGATGTTAAGTATAAACATCCTTTTAGTTTCTATTTTCTCTAAAACTTTGTTGTTGCTCACATGTTCAGTTCATGGTATTCTCAGCATCCTTCTGTAGAACCACATTTCTGTTGCTTCAAGTCTCTTCTTTTTCTGTGAGGAGATTGTTGAGCAATCATTGTCACAGATGATGGCTGATATTACATCTCAGTTCAGTACTTTTTTCTTTGTTTCAAATGAAATTTTTCTATTTCTTAATATTTTGCTTATTTTTTGGAAGGCATCTTTTCTATGCCAATGTGCTTTCATATTTCAGAAAATAGTAAAGAAAAGGGAGAAGAAAGGACTAAGCATCAATTGTATGAAGAAAGAATGGATGGCTGTCAGCAAAAGGGGCAGCCTAAGATACAAAATACGAATTGAAGATGCCAAAATGAAGCAAGTGCTACAATTTAAATAACTTGGAAGTATTTTAACAGAGGATGGAAAATGTGAAACTGAAATCCAGAGGTGCATTGGGATAGTAAAAGGAGCCTTTCAAAAGTTAAGCAAAGTATTAAGAAACAGGAAAATCTTGTTAGAAACAAAGAAAATAGTACTTAACTCTTATTTAATATCGGTAGTGAATCCTGGACAATCTCCTCACAGATAAAAAGAGACTTGAGGTAACAGAAATGTGGTTCTACAGAAGGATGTTGAGAATACCATAGACTGAATATGTGAGCAACAACAAAGCTTTAGAGAAAACAGATAGAATACTTATACTTGGAATCATAAAGCAATAAAGCGATTGAAATTTTTGGGCACATAATGTGGAAAGAGAGCTTGAAAAATTTGACAATCACAGGACATAATGAAAGCAAAGGGTACAGAAGAAACCTACCTAATGAGATTGCGTAAGTGATTGGCAGAACCGAGATTGGGAGATATAGTGAAAACACAAAATTTACTAAGATCTACAAAGATCAGGATATTGTGGAGAGCCATGATCGTCCGCATCCTGAAAGGCTATGGCACTTAGAACAAGAAGATCCCAGATACCATGACTATGAACTTTTCTGCTTCAGTCTTGAATTTCTTTGTTTATGGAAAACGCAAATGTTACTCCCTGTTTTGATTGATTGTCTTTCAAAGGATTATCACTGGATTGCTGAAAATGCTGCAAGTCAATTTAGTGTCCACTTGATATTGTTTCTGGTTGTCATTCAAAACATTTTCGTATCCACTAGGTTGACAATTCCTGCATACACAACTATTCATGAAATATAAACACAGACACATTTTCAGGATATCTCAAGTGTCTTGTTAATTCTTTTGTTCAAGATTCTTCAATCGGCCAAAATTAGGTCATGAATGTGATCAGCAAATTTATGAGTTGGCACCCTTCATGAATACAATACTTAGAAAATTTCACACTTTTCATTGTCATGGTTTAGTCAATGATCTGAAACAAAAAGAAGTAAAAAGAAAGCAATGCAAGAATCCTAGAAATTGGCACTTTGCAATATGCTTTCTTGATACAGTGAAAAAATAATTATCAGATTTTGGGAAATTGGTCAGGCCAAGAATTTTATTTATATATATATATATATAATTTAAAATTTGCTATATATATATATATATATATATATATATATATATATACACACACACACACATGACCACCATGCGCCTTCAATTAAGTTGACAATCATGGTTCTCCATAGCTTTCTGGATGTGTGGGTATTGTAATGGATAGTGACTTGAAATGAGAATTTGGACAGCCAAGTTCAAATTCTTTTTGGCATCATCACATTCACTGATGCACAAATACCTATCTTTTCTTCCCCAGCTATGGGTTAAATAGTAGGACTTGCATCTGGAAAAATCATATCTAATCAATAAATCAACCATGGCTTTCTGTCTTTTGTTGCTCTCAGAAAAACTTGTGCCTTTACTACCCCTCTGACTTTTTTGTTATACTTTTTCATCCATCTATTCAAACAAACTTGTCAAGTAGTTTACTCACTGTTTTCCCCAGCTTCTCTTACCTTTTGTGCCCTGTGAGTGTTAAATTTTACAAACCTTATTTCCTCATTATGTTCAAAACATTTTAGACGTTGCTTTCAGATTGTTATAAGTAGTTTCTATTTGAATTTTCTAAATTAGGATCACTCAAACCAATTAGAATCGGAAGTCTACTCTTGTTAATATGTCCTGATCTATGATCAGTTAGCTTATGGCAGGGGTGGCCAAAATTTGGCTCGCAAGCCACATGTGACTATTTGACCTTAAACATGTGGCCTTTGACCTTTAATATGCACCTCATGGAAATATGTTGGGCTGAGCTCCTTTTTTCATCACAGTTAATATAAAAGGTAAATAAGAAAAATTTAAAGCTTTATAATTATTTACTGGATATGAAGAACCCACTGGATTAAAAAGTTTAATGTTCATGGTTAGTAAAAATATTTAAGAATTTAAATTCTAATTTTAATGCTAGATCTGAGTGAAGCATTGTTCTTTAGTGCTGAGGGATAAAATGGTGTTAGGAAGAGGGATTAAAAAAATTTCCAGTCATCAAGGGTTACAGAGGAATGTCACAAGACTGAAATCATGGGTAAGCAGATTAAGGGGACTGCACTCATGTCATGTACATATATAATTTTATGTTACTGAAATGCAAATTCGCACATTTTTCTTAGAAGTTCCTGCAGTTCATTACTGTATTAAATATGCTCAATATAGTTAAAACAATCATCAGTCAAGATTTTGAAAACATTTGGTATATATACATGTATTTAACAAAAATGTGTAAATTTTGTTCATGTCTTGTGAATCTCAAACATCTGAATTTTGCATGTGGCTCTTACAGTAAGGAAGTTTGGCCACCCCTGGCTTATAACAAGAATAAAAAGCTTTTGTTTGAATTTCTGGGATGAGGAGTTATCATTATTTACACTGTTTATATTTGGACAATTGTCCTCACATTTGTTGTTATTATCACAGTGTTTCAACTGTTGTGCTCTCTGATGTATATTTATCTGGGTAGTCTACTGGAAATTTTGAACTGAACCCTTAATTTAATCTACAGGTGTAAACTGTTCTTGTTCCACTGCTCATATCTAGGGATATCATCAGTTTCTTATTTTTATTTAGTCCTGTTCAGTTATTGATCACCCATTAACATCGAGTGCAAGTACACACTGCCAGAGATTGAACTCACAACCACTATGTTACCAAATTTACAAACCAATACTTTTATCCACAAGGCCATTGTGCCATGGAAATGGGCAAGTAATAAATGAACAGTACTGAATAGAAATACAAACTAGGCCTAGGAATGAGTAGTGCAATGAGAACAGTCAACCACTATTCATTAAATAAAGTGTTCAGTTCAGAATTTCCTGTAGAAGACCCAGATTGATATACACCTGAGGAAGGATGGAGAGCACAACAACTGAAATGTAGTGATAACAACAACAACAACATAGATGAGGACAATAGTCCAAATATAAATAGGGTAAATAATGATATACCTTGTAAGGTAAAGATACAAAGGCTTTGATGTTTTTAAAATGAAGCCATCTTGATTTCAGAATAAAATATCTTGTGGCTTTTATTTTGGAATAATTATGACTCAACTGCAGAGAACCCCCCCCCCCTTTTTGTTGAGTCAATAAAGTCATAGGCTGAAGTGGAAATTAATTTTACAACTGCAAAGTGGTGAAGAAAAATTTGGATCTGAAGATTTGTGCATTTTAAATCTGAAAAATCTTTAAGCAGTTTCTGTCTTACATCAATGGCAGGGGGTTATAATATAGGTGTAATGTAAGACTTTATAATTATTTCTGTTTTTATTCTTGGCAGCTTTTTGTGGCACCCTCTAATTTCCTTTTTTTTTTTTTTTTTTTTTTTGCAAATTTCTTTCAGCTTACATGACTGATTTAATCAAAATTATCAGAATTTTTTTTAATCCTAAAATTTGTTTTTAATCAATGACTTTTTCTGTTCTGAATATCATTTGTTTTACATAATTTTCTTCTGCTAATCTTTATTTTACTGTCTATTGGAATATCTTGTGACAAGGCGTTTGGAATGCCGTTGTTGTAATTGACAGCTTTCCTTGGAAAGAAACAGGAAAAGGTAAGAAGTAAAATCTTAAAAGAATGTAGGTGTAGGTGGATTCAGGTACATATGTTGGTAGGGTATGTCTATGCTTACAGATATGTGGGTGGATGTTAAGAACATTTTTCAAAATTGTTATTGTTTATAAGCATTTATATATCATTTTTCCCATATATATATGTATTAGAAATATATGTATAAACATATATATTTATGTGTGTATTCAAGTGCAAACATGACATTGAGTAATTATGCTCCTGTAGGCCTTAGTAACAACCATTCTTCTTTGAAACACATGGATTGGTACCACAGAATCACTAATTGCTAACAAAGAACAATACTATATAACAGAAACCACACGACTTGAGGACTTTCAATAACAGTAACAATGAAAATGGATAGTAACTCAAAGAGAAAATCAAGATGTTGACATTCTACACTACTTTAAACAAAAGGTTAGGGAGGAAACCCCCATCAATGCTGGAAAGAGCAATAAGAGTTACTAGACTGAAGAAACCTATTTTTCTGAAAAAATCGTTTTAAGAGAAAAATTTTATAAGTTTCAACTGAAAATACCACTGGCTGATTGGTCAATGAATGTCAAATGATTCCTAGAAGAAATTTGCACTTAAAGGCACTATTTGGCTTTGTTCAATTGGTGAGATCCTTTGTGACCAAGTTGGATCTAATGACAGTTTCTCCTGCTAAGGGGGACACAGGTTTGAATACTGCCAGAGGGCACATCTTTTCTTTAATAAGATTTCTCGAATATTGTTGTAACCTAGGGAAGTTATTGAATAGAATAATCACACAAAGGGTTGCAAAGAATGATAATACTTAGGACAAGAACAACACATATAAGAGTCACGAGCGGCATATAGAAGAAGTAGTCAACTGCTAGAAGTAAGTCAAGTGAATTCCACAATGAATCTCCAACTGCAGAATAACATACAGTATTTACTACTGTATTTATGTGAATGAGGACATATCCATTATCGTCCATAGGTATGCTACAACAAATATCCAGGCTGGTAGATGAAAATAAATAAATATACTATTTAATAAATAACTGGTGCATCGACACAAATATGGGTATCGACTAAAATAACATTTAAGTGAAAAAATCTGTTGTGTTAATAAATAAAAAAAATGTTACTTCTTTAAACATTAAAGTCTTTATCTATGATTTTCACTGTATTTGTTTATAGAATTGCATTGTGTGTGTATGTGCATGTATGTCAAGCAGTTCATATCCACAATTCTGATCCTAATATAAAACATCCACTACTTTAGAAACATAAATGTGTTTATATAAAACTATTTGGGCTTTGATGTATATAAAAAAAAACATTGCAAAGCTCTCGAGTATTTCTTTATCTTGAAGTCTTTCATTTCCTCAAAAATCTATCTAGAAATAAGAATAGATGATAATCAGAATGTGATATATCCAGGGAATAAGATATGTAAAGTCATAATTCCTAATCAATGATTTCCAAACTCATGATATTCTAGTAAGATGTAGATCAGTCTTTCCTAATGTCGGTGCTAGTGCCCCCTTGTGGGCTCTGTTATGTTGAAAGTGGGTACTGGGAGTTTTTATTTCATTTGGGGGATGGTGAACATACTCAGGGGGTGGTGGGCATTTATCCATTTTTTTTCAAATTTTCAAAAATTAGTTAATATTGGCTACAAAAAGGAAATTTCTGAATGCATCTAAAGTTTTAGGAATCTATCAAACTTTTCTTCATTGCTTTTCTAACTTCCTCTATGGCTGAATGTGGTTTCAATGCAGTTACACAGTTTCTTACTAAACAAAGATACCACCTGCAAATTACAAAACGAGGAGATTGATTACTTCTAAGCAACATGGAACCTAGAGAAAGAGCCTTAGCCAGTAAGCACCAAAGTCAGCCATTGCATTAAAAACATCAAGATAAGCTATGAAATATTTTTTTAGCATTTTAATTATTGACATTTATAAAAGAAAGGAAAACAATATTAAAATTATTTTTACACTAAGTGTTATCTTGCTATGAAAGATGAATTCAGTATAATATTCAAAATTTAATTTGACAGGGGGGCCTTGACAATAAAAGGTTGGAAAACACTGATGGAGACACATATTATGTTGAAGGAAAATGATTGCAACCAAACTGATAATGCTAGATTCTTTTGGATCAACATATTTTGAAGCTGTGTAGCATATCTTCTTTTACATGCCATGTTTCTTCAAGACATGGTGATCACAACTCTCCACAACTTCCAATCCTTTGTAGTTTTAAGCTGTGTTTCACCTTTTGCTGTCTCTTCCACTTTTTGTTCTTCCATCCATTTACACAATGTTGGTTATTTGAAATTTTCCTCTGCCTCTATTGCCTTCATTATGTCCTGTGAAAATCAAATTCTCCAAGCCTCCTTTCCTCATTATCTGTCCCAGAAACGCCAACTGCCTCTTTCTATTTCTAAATACAGGTGTCCTTTTTTGTTTCCATTTCCCTTAAAACATTTTTGTTGTTCACATGCTTCATCTACTGTATTCTCAGTATTTTTCTGTAGAACCACATCTTTGTTGCCTCAAGCCTCCCCTTGAAGAAATTGATCATTCACTGATATATAAGAGCATTGATATTACATAGCATTTGAGCACTCTTTTCTTTGTTTCCAACCAAATTTTCCTGTTCCTGAATACTTTGTTTGGTTTTTGAAAAGTATCTTTTGCTATTCCAAAATGCCTTTGGATTTCAATGTCACATTTTCATCATCAGTTGAAACACTATCCAGATATTTCAACTTTTGTATGTGCTTGATCTCCAGTTTGCAGCTCCTTTTGCTGACAACCATACATTCTGTCTTCTTAAAATTGGTGCTTATACCTTTCTTCTCACTTTTCTTTATTACATTATCAAGCTGTTCCTGGAGTTTTCTTTCTGTCTGCCATCTGCTTATCTTATATTGTTATGATTGTGTCCACCAATATTAAATCTTGGTCTTGCTTCTAATATTTGATCTAACTGATTGCTCATAATCTACAATACCAAAGCTATACCACCTCTGTATGTCTAGCTCTTACTTGAAAGCAAATTTTTCACATTTTCAGCAAATTGCCATTGATTATAGTACATTAACCAGTTGTCATGACAGCTCAATAATTAATTCAGCTTTTTTTTTTCTTGGAAAAGAATAGACAGGTAGATTTTGATTAAATTTTTTTTAAATTATTATTCATCCAATATAAAGTAAAAAAACCACTCATGTCCACATCATGTTGAAACACTGTTCCTTGTATTATCACCAAAGTTAAACAACGTTGAGCCCAGTCAGTACCTAGATGGGTGACCACTTATGAATACCAGGTCTTGTAAGCTTGGATGTGTAGCTAGTGTAATGAATAATTGCTCAGAATTGTTAATTGAAGAGCTGAGTTTCAATTCCTGTTGGGTTTGTTATATTCACTTACACTCAAATATTTTGGGGAAAGGTATAATTCCCCTCTCTTCTTCCCCCAGCTATGGGTTAATTAGTAAAATTTGTATCACTAAAGCTTTATTATTTCCAAAAGAAATTCTTAAAATCTAAAAACATTTTGAGCAGGCAGCAATTTTGATAAGCCGTAGAAAACAAAACAATCAGTGAAGTTAGAGGGTTACTGAATGAGGTTGTTATAAGAGTGCATATTATGAGGATATGTAGGATAGATAATGGTTGACCCTAGACTTGAAGAATTTAAGATTGTAATAAATAAGGAAGCATCCTCTTGGGAATATGTTCCACAAAATAACGATTCTAGAGAAGAAGATGGAATTTCTTTCTTACCAATGAAATATGAAGGGAATAATAACGATGTAAGCCCCAAAATAGGTTTAGATTGTAAGAATTTGTGGCGGGGGGGTGTTAGGAGATAATAATGGTTGAGTGATACAAGTCTAACTAACCCATAGTTGGAGAAAGAAGATGTGGATTCATGCCTTTCCTAAGCATATTTGCATTAATATAATGAACACAATGAGAATTGGAACTCAGCTCTCCAATTAACAATTCCAAGCCATTATTCATTATACCAGCTGCACATCCAAGCTTACAGCACCTGATATTCCCAAGCAGTTGCCCATCTAGGTACTGACCAGGCTTGACATTCCTTAACTTTGGTGATTGTACAGGAATCGGTGTTTCAACATGACATGGTCGCAAGCTTGGAATGAGAATGAGTTAATCCTGTGTACTGACATCTGACACTCTGAGCTTGTTCCCCGTCTTTCTCTGTATACTTTCCCCAAACATGCCTTTTTACTCTTGTTCTCAATCCTCTGTAATCCTTTGCATGCTGTTGGCACTTCTGCCTTGCTTGTGGGAAATTACTTTAAAAAAAAAATAAAAATATGTACTAGTTGTGGATCTAAGGAATTTAACTAGTCTAAACATTTGCCATTAAACTAGCAAAATTGTTAGTTGTTATTTTTACTGTATTTGTAGTTTAACCATTTGCCTCGGAAAAGCTTTCTTAAGTTTATCTGCTAATAAATGATGTGCATAGGTTTCATCTTTGCTATTGCCATTTGAAGAATTTATTTTTTCTTTTCTTTTTTTAAGTAGATAAAAAGAGAACACTGAAAACACATGCACAGTTTTTTGGTGTCTGAGATATCAGGAATTCTTTTGCACAAAATACAAGTACCATCTGGAATAATGCTGTTGGAAATTCTTCAACTTAATAAATAAGCCTGCCAGTTCAAATAAACATTTAATTTAGGTTTGGTTTTTATAATAGTTTAATAAGGGTGGAAAAAAATGTGAAAATTTATTTAAAACAAAATAATAAGTGTGTTGCCCTGAATAAGAAAATGCTTATTTCATAATAATTCCATAAAAAAATTTATAAAATAGTAAAAATAATTTATGAAATATAATAATCCCATAAAAAAATAAGTGTGTTGCCCTGAATAAGCAAAAGAATTGAAGGAAAATTGAAAGAAATTATTTTATTGTGCTAGCACTTGTATTTGGTAGAGTGGAATATGTGCCAAAGTTCCTAGCATTTTTTAAATCAAAAAACAAAGCAATTTACTACTGTATGTTCAAAAACAAGAGGACTGTGAACTTTTGCACACATATAATATATACATTATGTATGGTTGTGTAGCATAGTGGTTATCAATGTGGAAAGTGCAATTGGTGTGCAGAGTTCAAATTCTAGCTGAAACCATTGCATTCACTTTCATGTACTCTTGGGAAAGGTATAAATTCATCACTTCTCACCCAGCTATGAATTAAATAGCAGGGCAGACTGGGTTCTCTAGCTATTGTTGGCAACTAGTCTAGGAGAAGAATAACTCTGTTTGATCTGGAGCTAGCATTGTGAATATCTACTTACTACAGAAACTACAGCAGCAACACTTTATGTGATGAAACCATTTTTCTATGCACCACAGAAAAGCTATAGGGTAACTGATTGAATATATAAACATTAGTGAATATGTTTGTTGTTGCATTGAGAGATTTTACATATAAACTTACTCTATTAGTGCATATAAAAACAGAGGTTTTATGCACAAACATATAAGGTAATGCTAAAGAAGTGTTCATCTCAACTTGGAAAGGATTCCTAAAAACATTCTCATATTAGGTAATTTGACCAAATTTTTGAAAATCAGACCAAGAGCTTTTCAGCACACCCTTGCATATTATGTATATAGTTCAATAAATGTTTGTGTAAATACCTACATGCATATCTGTCTATGTATCTACGTACAAATATTTTTGTCTGTATAGAAAACTTTTTGATACTTGAACAAATATGCATATATGGTACAACGGACATGATTTTTTCCGCTGGTCAACTCCAGGAGAAATGCATTAAAACATTGTGTAGCTAATTTCCAGGTTTTTGTTGATATAACCACCAATGCATGTAATACCTTGGACAGGACCACTCTGTAGACTATTTTCGGTAAACTTGGATGTCTACCAGAATTCATCATCATGTTCAGACAAATATGTTGCGATATGAAAGTTTATTTGAACTTCAACCGTTCACTCTCTGAGCCAATAACCATCTGTAACAGAAAACATTCCAACCTCAACCTTATTTTCTTTCTACTTTGATGTAACTCTTTCATACACCTTAAAAGACTGTGACATAGCTGCTTGTCTACACTTTAGAACTATGAGTAAAGTTTTTGATAACACAGATTTTGTTATTGTTGTAACCTAGGGAAGGTTACTAAATAGAATAATCAAATGAATGTTGGTAATGAACGATAATACTTAGGACACAAACAACACATATAAGATTCACCAGCAGCACGTAGGATAAGTAGTCAACTGCTAGAAATGAGTCAAGTGAATTCCACAATGAATTTCCAACTGCAGACCAACATACAGTATTTACTACTGTATTTATGTGAATGGGGGCATACCTATTATTGTCCATAGGTATGCTACAACAGAAAGCATGAAGAAAGGACCAACCATCTATTATAAGAAAGCTGAACATATGGTTATCAGCAAGAGAAAATGATATGAACTATGAATTAGATATTTCAAAATCAAGCAAATACAGAAGTTTAAATATTTGGGAAATATTTTAAGAAATGACAGAAAATGTGATACTGAAATCTGGACACTCATTGGAATAGCAAAAGATGCCTTCTAAAAGTGAATTCCACAATGAATCTCCAACTGCAGACCAACATACAGTATTTACTATTTATTTATGTGAATGGGGTCATACCCATTATTGTCCGTAGGTATACTATGATTTTCATCATTTGTAATGCAAAGGTTGATGTACTTTGAAAGATTGAGTCTACTCAAATATGGATAACCACTAAAAATAATATTTAAGTATTAAAAATAGGTTAGATTAATAAATTTTGTAACCTAGGGAAGGCTACTGAATAGAATAATTGCACAAAGGTTGGTAATGAATGATAATACTTAGGACAAGAACAACACATATAAGATTTGCCAGCATAGAAGAAGTAGTCAACTGCTAGAAGTGAGTCAAGTGAATTCCACAATGAATCTCCAACTGCAGACCATCATACAGTATTTACTACTGTATTTATGTGAATGGGGACATACCCATTATCGTCTGTAGGTATGCTACAACAGTTATCTATACTAAGGAAGATATGCAAGCTATTATTGATCTGTTCTTTGGAGCACACTCTGCTTTTGGGCTTACCATCAGTCTCACAGAACCTAAGTCATGTATAAACTCTCTCAGGGTTACCCCAAATATTGAACATAACATCTTTATTCACAGTACAAGATTGCACACACTAATTCATTCATCTACTTTGACAACACACTCTCAAGAGATCATTTTCTCAACTCTTAAATACACCTAAGGGTCAGGTGAAGAAATTTTCAGAAGTGTTTCATATATAACAACTGGCAACTAAAAGAACTAAATTGTACATATATAAATTTTTACTGTATTTTCTTGCATATAATATGAGAAAAGCTTAGAAAACCTTTTATTTGAAACAGCAAGATTACAAATACACTCATTTAGTACAATAATGAAACACAAATAGGCAGGTATTGATAACAATTGTTTACTAAAGGTATTTGATTGGTTGGCAATATGTGTTCTTTGTGAATCAATGTAATTGAATGTCTTTTGTTTCAAAGACAGGAAATTCACTGAAATTGAAAAAAAAATTAATAAATGGAATACACAAGATTTGTTGTGTTTTGATAATATTAGTTGGTGAAGCTCTACCTTTGGCTCTAGATATCTTGAAGGTGTTTGACAGGGTTTGGCATGCTGGTATTCTAAGCCCAGGGGTATGTCATTACAGAACAATTGTTTGTTTTAATCCAACTATTCCTATCAAATTGTGAAATAAAGTTTGTTTTGAATGGGCTCACTTCCAGATCCTTTCATACGAACATGTGTGTCCCCCAAGGCTCTATCCTTGGCCCTACACTGTTTCTGATCTTTATCAATGATCAGTTCCCAAGTAGACATTCATGCAGATAACACTACCATTTATTCCTGTCTCAATAGAAAATCCATCAGAGCTGCCAAAGCTAATCTGGCTGCTGCTCTTCAAAAGGACGTACAATTCGTGGTTAACTGGAGCAGGAAATGGCTTGTAAATTTTAATGCATCCAAAATGAAATTGCTCTCATTTAGCCACCATAGAGAGACTTCCTTGCTTGCCAACAGCATGGCTGATGCTAGACTCCAGTTTTTCAACTGACTTGTAGTGGAACAACTACATCAAATCCATAGTTGTATCTACTGCAAGGAAAGTTTGGTTCCTGTACCATGCCAGAAAGTTTTTCTTGTCAGAGTCCATCTTGCACATTTACAAATCTACCATTCATCCATGCATTGCATACTGTTTCTATATCTGTTCTGGTGCTCCTGCTATTCATCTCAAGGTTCTTGACAAAATCCAAAACAGCATCTGCAATGAAACTGATCCAGACTTGGCATCTCAACTTCAGTCACTTTCTCATAGACATGATGTGGCTACCTTCTGTCTTTTCTCCAAATATTTTCATTAAAAATGCTCTGACAAGCTTTTTTTTCCTGGTGCCTCAACTGCATGAATTTAAGTGTGCTACTTGATTGGTGTCTAGACCCCACTCTTTTAATGTTGAAATAGTTAAATGTAACTGCCACTTCTACTCCAACAGTTTCTTTTTGCGCACTACCTGCCTGTGGAACTCCCTTCTATTTACTTGCTTCCCTGATAATTACAGTCTTCAAAAATTTTAAATGCAACATCAATCATCATCATCTATCTTCTCGAATCCCATTCATCTTTTATTCTTTCCTCAATCCCCACTATACCCAATCTTTTCTCTTACTTTCACTCTCTGTAACCCCATGTGTGCTAGTGGCATTACCACCTTGCTTTGGGTGAAATGATTTAAATAAAACAAACCACCTTTCACTGAAAATTTGAAAATAAATTTCAAAATGGAAATTAGGAGAAACATGCAATGGCTAAACATCTGGTTCCTTTCATTCTTTAATATCGTGATTAATTAAATATTTTAATGAAATATATGTATGACATTGAAATTTACAAATTTAAAAAAGAATTTACATAGGGGTAATATGTAATATTAATATGTAATATTAATATCATATAAAGTATATTCATATTAAATGTAATATATTAATATTATATGTAATATACTGATAATATATATTATTTAATATTATATATTTATATAATATATATATATATATATTATATAGGTAATATATTAATATTATATGTAATATTAATATAATAGGTAATATGTTATATGAGGTCATATTATATTCAAGGATATAATTTATTCCCTGTTTCTATTAGGTTGGTGCAAAAATAATGACGGTTTTTGACATTAAAAAAACGTCATTATTTTTGCACCAACCTAATAGCATCAGAAACACATGGTTGGATTATACTCAAATTGTATTATACACAAGAAAATACAGTAAGTTTGATCCTCACTGTGTGCTTCATACTTGTGGACATGCTACATCTAAACATGGCTTAGTAAATCACTACATAAAGTTTTGAATGTTGTGTAGAAAGATGACCGACCTTCTCTACCCTAATTGTTGAACATGGACTCATCCCTCCACTATGAGTAGAACATCTGCTCATATGAACAGTTGTTGCAGAATAGATCACAAGACATAGCGTTTGAGTCATACGCATTGCTGCACTGAACTGATGCAGTATTCTCTATTACTGTATTATTAATCAATGTCTCTCATGTGATTAAACCTGTTATTATCTCAGTCTTTTTTTTTCCTTACAGTGTTATTAACCAGAACTACGAGTGTTATACAAACTTTATAACAATATATATATATATATATATATATATATATATATATATATATATATATATGGCAATTTTACTGCAAATATTCAGATTTAGAACTTCCTAACCTAACAAAGACTTTAGTACACTATTTACATTATTATCTATTGTCCTCATCTTTGTTGCCATGTTTAATTTTGGCCGTTGTACGCTCTGGCCTTCTTCAGGTGGTTGGAATGTCGAACTGAACCCTTTATTTCGCTCACTGGGGTAGACTGTTCTGGTTCCATGTGCCATGTCTAATGGATGTCAGTTATCTCCTGTTAATTTCCCTCTGAAAGTTCTCCACTGCCTTAACCAGGTATTGAAACATGGCAACAAAGATGAGAACAATAGGCCGAATAATGTAAATAGTGTACATAATACCTCATCTCAGAAATATAGACAGATACTAAAGGGCCGAAACGTTGTGATAAATATGACGACAAAGATGAGAACAATAGTCCAAATAATGTAAATAGTGTACCTCATCTCAGAAATATAGACAGATAAAGACTTTAGTAGAAGGTTGAATACTTTTTAAAACAATGTTTATTTTTTATTATATAAACGTTATTTTTAGTTTTTAGTGTATATTCATATTTGAGTAGACATGCTGTTTATTTATTAAACAGTTTATTTATTTTCATCTACCAGCCTGAATATTTGAGAAATATAATATGACAATTTTATAACAAATGACACATTTCAGATTTATAACTTCGTATCAAAGACAAAAAGACTTTAGTAGAAATTACTGAAGGATAAAAAATTGAGATCAAATTTACAATCTGAAATAAAGACTGCAGACATTTGCAAAGAAATTTTTAAATAAAAATAATTTTTAAAAATAAGCTCAGAGTTGCTATCGAGACTTTTTTTTTATGTGGATTTATTATTGGTGGGCACAATGCTAGATACATAAAGAATACAGTGTTGATGGCACACACAGAAATGAAATTGCAGGAAATCCCAGACAAGATAAGGAAAGGAAAGTAGGAAGAGAGGACAAACTATCAATTATATGATGAAGGCATATCTTGTTAGAGAGATAGCCCAACTTAGAGCTAAAAATTGGAGATGTCAAAATCAAACAAGTGCAGAAATCTTTCTATCTGGGAATAGCAAAAATGCTTTCCCAAAAAAAGTTAAGCATAGTATTAAGAAACTGGAAAATTTAAATAGAAACAATATGTAATATCAATCCTCCTATATGGCAGGGAATGTTTTGCAATTTCCTCACAAATGAAGAGACTTGAGGCAACAGAGATGTAGTTCTACAGAAGGATGTTGAGAATACTATGAAAGGAGTGAGAGAACAAGGAAGTTTTAAGGAAAATGGGAACAAAAAGGAGACTTGTACTTAGAATCAGAAAGTGACAGTTGAAATTTCTGAAACACATAATGAGGAAAGAGGATTGGTGAATTTGACACAGGATATACTGGAAGCAAGAGGGATAGAAGGAAACATCTAGTAACCTACTTAATGAGCTTATGTAAATGGATAGCCAAACAGGGACGAAGTGATAGTAAGGAGACAAACATTACTTAAAGAAGTAATTTTCAGCTGGAGTCCATATGGACCCTGGGGTCCATGAAACATTATGGGATGTCAACATAAAAAAAAAATAGCAAATTGGTGATTCATGGTAATATTTTAGTTGTCCATAGAGCAATTTCACTTTGGATAGGTTGTTACAACTGAGAACTGGAATTTATACAGTAATCTATTCCATATAAAAATAGAAAAACAACATTAAAACTAGCAGAAAACGAGATCAAGTGATGTAACTTTTAGTGTCCCTTTTTCTCTACCAGATGTTTTAATTGTAAAAGTAGAATAAAAACTGAGAAGGATATATAAAGAAAGGATTATATATATAAAGGAAAATTATATAAAGATTCCTAGACTTATCTGTTAGTAAAATATAAAATAAGCTTTTTTCTTTCATCAAACGGTTATAGGGGTCCACCAAAAAAATTAATTAAGAGTAAAAGTGGTCTATGGGTAAAAAAGAAAAGGTTGAGAACTACTGAGTTAGAGCTACAAAAGATAAGAAGTTATGGAGAGCCACGACTGCCCATATCTTGAATAAATATTGCACATAAATGAAAAATTAGGCATTATTACAAGTTATATTATTTGATGCAAAACTTTACATATTCAAGAAAAGTTTTTCTCTCAGGGGTGTAAACTGTGTAATTCTCTGCCTCTAGCCAGGCTTAAAGGGAAAGGAACAATTGGTATTTGTTATTTAACTTTCTTTATCTAGCCTTTGCCATTATTTCCTCCCTTCAATATGGAGCAGTAATTTTGACACGTGTTCTGCTAGAATAATGACATAGTTTATCATAGACTTCCATCATCATCTTTTGAGTGTTGAGCATAACCTCATCTTGACTACTGCCTGTGATGATAAGTGAAAGGTCAATCGTCTCTATTTTAATAAGATTATGACATATTTGTCTCACAATCATTTCACTAGTCTGTTTCTATCTCTTGACAATATGAAAGAACCATTATGGCTTATTATTTATTGTCATATAACTGAATACATTCAGATCACATAATATCACTTTCATTATGCAAATTATCATATATATGTGAGAAATAAGATTATTAAAAATATGAGGATAAACAAAAAAAAAAACAATTTTATATACAGGAAAGAAACTCCTTATTTAAAATTGTTAATAACTTTATTAATTATTGGTCGATTTTCATAAAAATATGTTTTATTTTTAACAGTATAATGGTAGAAGTACAGTACATTGTTAGCATTCTATCTTTTACACATTTCCTTCACTTTGGATGTTGAAGAACAACCACTTCTGTGGGTATCTGCCACAGATCTCATACTCATAAGCTTGAAATGATAATTTATGATGGTTTTGGCATCAAATGAAGCATGAGGATAAACAAATCTGCTGTGCCATGTGTCCTTGAGGCTAAAAGCGTTAGTTAGATCCAGTGACAGGACCACAAAAAGTGTGAGTTCAATACCCGGTTAAGGCAGTGCAGAACTTTCAGAGGGAAATTAATAGGAGATAACTGATAACTGACATCCATTAAACATGGCACGTGGAACTAGAACAGTCTACCCCAGTGAGCGAAATAAAGGGTTCAGTTCGACATTCCAACCACCTGATGAAGGCTGGAGCATACAACAGCTGAAATGTTGTAATAAATATGGCGACAAAGATGAGAACAATAGTCCGAATAATGTAAATAATGTTCATTAATGAATAGTAATTACACGGATTTGTAGAAGTCCGTGTGGGTTTGAGTGTTGTTGTATTAGGAACACATGCATTTATTTCCTGCTAGAAGAAGGTCCAACTACAAGAAAATGGCTCAAATTTAGTGTAACTGAAGATGTAAAGAAAACAAACAAGACCGATATATATATGTGAACGAATATATGTATTAAACAACACAATTTTACAATAGACATAGACAATAACATTTGCGTATGTGTGAACATTTGTGTTTGTACTTTGGTGAATGCTCGTTCGTACATGTATGTGTGTATAATGTTCATGACGTCTTCCCACAAATGGGAAACGCTATCTTTGGCAAGAGCTCACATTGTAGAGGTGTTTGCTGAAATGAAGAAATGAAAAAGAGAACGAGGCAAGAAGTTGCCCAGTATTTATAGTGTAGGGAGAGCGACCCCTAGTGAACAATTAGGGAATTAAGGAGGAGCTAACTCCGATAGATGAACATTATAGATTGCAAATTTCAGATTAAAATTTTAAGAAATTTTCTGAAGAGTATATCCATACAAGACAATACACCTTATTATTATTATTGCTAACATTGGCAAAGATTTCAAATTTATGCAATTCCCCCCACCCAATCTTGCTATATATTAATTCCTCAAAAAGCAGGTAGTCCTTCATTAAAAGAGATGTCTACGAAAATGGTAATATGTAATGGTGGCCTTAATGCTAACAAGACAATAATGTGGAAGTGACAAAACAACAAAAGAAAATAAGACATAGTTGAGATGAGTAAAAGGTATTTTAATGCCTGTGATCTACAGGTTCGATCATTTGTTCATTCTGGAGTATTGTATATCAGTTGTGGGTGAATGTGAGTTTGTTTGGGGTATGACACAAGGTAATAGTTGAGATAGACGAAAGGATTTTTTATGTAAAAATCTTTTAGAAATTCTTTTTAGAACTTTTGAAATTTTGGTTAAAAATTTTGATTTTCTTGAATTAATGGTGACCATAAATTAATATAGGAAATTAGTGTCTTTTTTGTGGTGAAAAACACATTGATTTGGAAATTCTTGCAAAAATCAAATAATTGTCATATTTTGATTAAACTTTCAGGACTTATTCACAAATGAGTTAAATTATTTTTGAAATATTTGATTTTTAGAAAATTTTGGTAAAAATATTTTTTTATATTTGTTACACTACACTTATTTAATCTTATGAGATTTTCAGAAATTCTTTTTGGTTGCACTTAATGTTTATATTAGTTATAAAGACAAGTCCTAGGAGAATTTAAATCATCAAACATTTTAGCTGAACAGGAACCTCAGTTATAGAAAATCTGCTGTAAATCATAAAATAAAACATGCAATAAAACTAAAACATTATTTATTTAGAAATGTTTTTAATTGCTTCTATGAAAAAAATATATTATGAACATTGTTGTCTTTGATGAATAATGAATTTTTACTAGAATTGTTTTCATTTTTTTTTAAATTTATCAGAATAATTTATAAACTTTTAAATCTTTTAAAATTCTGTATTAATTTGTAGCAGTTAGATGATATTGTTATTAAATAAAAATTATACTTATTAATCGTAAATGGAAGTGTTTAGTACAATTCCACTAGCCTCCACCTACAACAATTTGTAGCAGTTAGATGATATTGTTATTATGTAAAAATTATATTTACTAATCATTTCCTTATCATAAATGGAAATTTTTACTTCAACTCTGTGACCATCCACCTCCAGCAATTTAAAAAGAATTTTGAATTTTTGTGTGTGTATAAACATGTCAAATTTTGTAAATTCAGATGAACATACATGACATTATCAGACAATAAGAGTGGTAACTATAGTAAATTTAAAATTTATTGATAATTTCCTAACATTTCCTCAACAAGCTTCTTTGTAAGTAAGAGTATTTCTTTACTGTTATACATCCACTCCTAAAATGTATTTTTTTTTCAAATAAATAGGAAAAAGGAAGTGAGGTCCCATGAGCAGCCTGCTTACAAACAGAATTGTTCATAACCAATTTGGTTCTCACCAGTCGAAGTGCAACTAAATGCACTGAAATGAGGTTGCATCTTTGTAGTGAGTAAATTGTTTTTGTCTATATGAAAAAACCATAACATATATATATATATATATATATATATATATATATATATATATATATATATATATAAACACACATATATACACATAACAGTTATGTGACAAGAAAATATTACAAATGGAAACTATCTACATTAAAATAAAAGTGCCGCCCATGAACAAAATTTACTTCAGTAATGGTGCTCATTTGCTCAGGTGTTCATAATCTTAACTGCAAGTCGTCAACCCAGTGACAGCATGTCATACTGCATTATGTAAATGACAGACTGTATTTTCACACCAATTAATTCACAAAATATTTTTCAACAGACTCAAACAAAAATATGTAATTTCCATCTTGCTAAGCCTCCTCCCTGTTGATGACTGATGGAACAGTCAAAAGTACTAAGACTTTCCTTTCATCCTAATTCAACTAGGGACTGTTCATTCACAGATTTCCATCTAATGTAAAGGTTTGTGTTGAAATCAAAAACACTTGATTCAAAAAGATAATTCTCTTTCACTGACTGTTATATTCGACAATAACTGCAGAAAAGAAAACTTGCTGCCTAAATAATGCTTAACATTTCTCAAAATACACACACACACATATATGGAGAGAGAGAGAGAGAGAGAGAGAATCAAGATGCAGAAAAGTTAAAACAATTTATCTTATGACTGATTTCAAGTTTGGCAGACACATCACTCATCGACCATGATGAGCTGTATATCTGCAAACCTGAAACTAGTCTGAACATAAATCTTTTTAACTTTTCCTTATCTTGAGTATTGTTCATTTATTTTTGATAATGAGCTCTGTCTTTACAAAATCTGGTCACCTTTAAATCAGTTAAATTTATGTAATAGATTAACATCATTTTATATATATATATATATATATATATAAGTATGTATACTGGTATAGAAGCTTTTATTTTGAATATGTCCTTTTCATTAAATGAGTGCATGTTATTGACATTAATTCCAGTTGGCCTGTATGGAGACTATTAAATAAACATTTTTGAGTTCAAATTACGGTTAGATTGCTATATCATTATGTGCATAAATATATTTGTTTGAGGAGTGTATATATACACATAAGTGTGTGTGTGTGTGTGTAAAGCAATGCTTTTTTAGCTTGAGAGAGAGGGAGAGAAAGAGAGAGGAGAACAGGAGACACTGTTCTGAAGATGAAGAATTTCAATATCCAAAAACAACAGAAATGAGGATATCAACAAAAATTGCATTAATGAACAGCCTTGATTCCTCTGGCTTATAAATATAGCAAACTAATGCCTTTCTCATTTCCTTTTCATCTGTATTGAAATTTGGTGGCAGGTGACGGGAGTGGGAGTGGGGTCATCCCCAACACCATCACCACCACCCACCATGCACAATAGTCTATGACTCAGACTCATTAGCCAGACCACTGATTTGGTCAGTGTGGCCGAGAAAATGATTTTTGGTGTTGGGTAGCAGAAAAGTGAACAGACACAGGTATTAACTGATTTTATCTCAACTGCTAGACCAAAAAGGTGAGTCATAGTTTTGATTAGAATGAGCTGTCATTCATTTTAGAGTGTGATATCAATACTCTTTAGGGGATTAAATGGATGGTATAGGATTTCCATCATTCAATCTTTCCTTATCTTCTTGCAGCATATGCCCTAAATAAAATTAACTCTTATACTGAAAGATTCGGGTCTGTACAAGAACTGATGATGATTACAATAACTAAAGTTTTAAACATTCTTCTCTCACACTTCTCACTTATGGAACTCTCTTCCAGATTTCAAAGAATTTGCAACATTATTGGTCCTGTAAACTTCATTGTACAATCAATCACCCTACAGTCCAACAAACTGGTATAAATGTGAAGAGTGGAATAGGCCCCCTACTTGAGTCTTAGGGGCATACAACCAAGCAGTTGACCTTGGGCATCACCAAACCTCTGCATGTCATTGAAGTGGGGTACTAGATTGGTAGCAAGGTTTCATCATTTTACAGTTGAAATGGCTAGATGTAACCATAAGTTCTATGCTTCTTTTCTCTCACTTCTCACACGTGGAACACTCTTCCAGCTTCTTGCTTTCCAATCAATTTTGATTTTTAAAAACCTAAATGCAATGTCAGTTGTTATCTTCTGCCTTCTTAATTCCTGCTCTTTTATTGTGCTCTCTCCTTGGCAATGTTTTTCTTTTTCCCATATTCTCTCACACTCAGTAACCCCTTGCATCTGAGTGGCTTTATTTCCTTGATTGAGGTAAATGATTAAAAAAAAGCAAATCTGCAAACAGTTGATAAAAAAACAGTTTGCATTCCAGTTACTTTGGTGGATTCCTTATAGGAAATGTAAGCAAGGGTTGCTGATAACCAACTGGCAATGAACCATCCAAGAAAAACTCAAATCAAGGAACAAGTAGGAATGACATCAGACTGCTGATTGTGGAGTATTGACTGCTTCACGCATCAGTTAACATGATTGATTGAAAGATTTTCAATCAATTTTGATCTTCAAAAATTGAAATGCAATATCAATCATTATCTTCTCTCTTATTAATTCTTGTTCTTTTATTGTTCTCTATCCTTAATAATGTTTTTTTTTTCTCATATTCTTTCACACTCAGTAACCTCTTGTGTTTTAGTGGCTTTATTGCCTTGCTTGGGGTGAAATGATTAATAAGAAATATGTGAACATAGCATTTAATAAGATATTGAAAATCTTGTTTTATTCTTTGCATCTACTGGCAGTCCCTTAGTTTAATACAAAATTAGACTGCACAATCAGCATTGCTTAGAATATGTTAACTGCATCCCTTGCAAAGGGGGTAAGGCTCCCATCAAAAGGTGCCATTTTATGAATGTGTGTATGCAAACTCAGTTACAAATGCAACCAATGTCTATGTGGACTTATTTCAACCTTTTGTATGTTTTTTTAATCATTTCACGCCAACTAAGGCAATAAAAGCCACTAGGTTGTAAGGGGTCACTTAGAGTGAAAGGAACGAAGGGGACAATAAAAGAACAAGATTCAAGGCAACAGATGATGATGATTGACATTGCATTTAAATTTTTGAAGATTGTCGTTTACAAGAAAACAGGAAGCTAG
Source organism: Acanthosepion lycidas (assembly GCA_963932145.1). Classification (NCBI taxonomy): domain Eukaryota; kingdom Metazoa; phylum Mollusca; class Cephalopoda; order Sepiida; family Sepiidae; genus Acanthosepion; species Acanthosepion lycidas. The sequence goes on along the minus strand of OZ010580.1, from coordinate 15,900,281 downwards.
AAGATAGTTCCACAAGCAAGAAGTGCAGGAGAAGAAATTATTAGTATAGAACTTATGGTTGCAACTAGCAATTTCAACAGTGAAATTATGAGACCTAACTACCAATCTAGTAATGCACTCAAATTTGTGATGTCAAAGTACCAAAAAGGAAAGCTCATCAGAACAATTAACATGAATATATTTATACAAAAGGAATGGCAATTACATTACAATGATGAGAAAGAGACTGATGTTTAAATGCCAGGTTAGGACCAATAATGTTGCAGATTCTTCTTTGGTCTTTGCCAAGAATCTCTTGAAATATAGCAGAATTTCCAGACAAAATGTGGTGGCAATATATGATTCACTGACAAATGGTTGACTTATAAATGTTCAAGATAGATTCTGTCAAGAAAAATTGTCTAGCACAACATCATGAACTGACTTTTCTAACAGCAGACTTTTTAAACTCTAGTGTAGAGTGGGTCTATCACTGCATTTATTAACTCTCATGTAAAGCAGGCTTATCTTTAACTTTTTAAATCTAGTGTAAAGTGGGACTATGGCTGCATTTTTTGACTCTAGTGTAAAGCAGGCCCATGTCTAACTTTTATTGACTCTCACTTTTTTAGCACTAGTGTAAAGTGCGCCTTTTGCTATCTTTTTTGACAATTCATTGTGATTTTTGTTCTATAAAACTGATATTTAACATTAAATAACCCAAGAAAGTTTAAAATAACCAACCTAACTGAGCCAAATAGTTAAAGGGGTTAAAAAGAAAGTTGTAAAGATAGCAGTGTTGGTCAATCTCTTCATATGTCTGTGAGGACATCACTTTCTACATGTGGAAGAAAGCTCACTTTAGATGAAGATCTAATTGGGCACTCTCTCACTGGGATTCTCTTCTGTCCAGATATACATAATCATATCTATCTCTTGTCCATCAGTTTTAATTAGCATTGTTTTTTTTGATGAATTTTCAATGGACACACACATAACCTAATATCATGGGAAACTGATTTCTGTTTTATCTTGAAACATTCTAGACACCATATAAAGATAGTTCCAATGCTTTATATTGTCATAAAATCATTGCAAATGACAAGCATATATAAGTCATATAAGGATAATTATACAACTTATATTAACTTAATGTATTTACATTTATTTTTATCAGTCTCTTTTATTGAATATACTGTTAATATACTGTAGGCTTAAAGGATCAATGTCCATCTCTTTATGTTTGTGTTTGTAAATGCACAGAGTGTAGTATAAGCAGAGCATAGCTAACTCTAAACAAAATAACTGGGAAAGTTCAGCTTTCTACTTCCGTAACTTCTCCTAATCTCGCTAGTGGCCTATATATAGAGCCACTTAAAGGATTAGATGCACTTGCATCATAGTGAATTATTTTCCTTTTTAATTAGAGTAGCAGTTTTTAAATCAAAATTATGGTCAGTCTTATTACGGCAAGAAACTAATACATTGAGTTCACTGTTTTGTAAAAAAATATCCCTTTTGTCTTTATATGATCTTTTATTTAAATTCCTTAAGGTTTATCTTATGCATTCTTACAAGGAATTTAGATAAGAGATTATATGAACACAAAAGGCATTTTTTTACAAAACAACATACTCAATGACCTAGTGAGTAAAAGTGTTGGTTTGTGAATTTGGTGACATAGTGGTTGTGAGTTCAATCTCTGGGTTGGGCGGTGGGTAATTGCACTCAATGGAACTGTGCTAAATAAAGTAAAAACTAGATGATGCCTCTAGAGATGAGCAGTGGAACAAGAACAGTCTACAACTGTATATTAAATAAAGGATTCAGTTTGGAATTCGTCGTAGGTTATCCAGATTTATATACACCTGAGGAAGGCCGTAGGGCACAACAGCCAAAAAAATAATAAAAGCAACAAAGATGAACGCAATAATCTGAATATAAATAGTGTAAATAATGGTAACTCCTCATCCGAAAAATTCAGACAAAATCAATTTCATTCAAATTGTATTTGTATGTGTAAGCGATCTGGGATTACAAAGGAAATGTTTGTTGCAGATTATTTCCACGTCACAGAGAATAAATCACTAAGTTCAGACTGGAACATCGGGGGGGGGGGGTTGCAGAAAGAAATGCCGAAAACTCGATTCACAGGTGCTATCTCACAAATCACAATGCATGCAACCAGTCAGAAAAATAACTCATTCTCCAACAAATGCAGTAGCCAAAATACCCGAATTTTTCTTCCCCGATTCGAAAACACCAACTGCTTTTATCGGCCGAGCATTTTTTCCATTCGTCAACAGCTGGGAGAGGATGTTCAGTAATACTTTTATAGCGACTCCTGCGACAGACTTGCTTTTAATTCAAATATTCCATCATTTCTGAAAAAATCTTCTCTAACATTTTGGGGTTTAAAAACATTTTTTTTCTTGTCTCCAACCTTATGATTTTATTGTTCAGCTCAGGGTAGGGGTTGTCCAGATCAAGTCAGATGGGATGTTTTATTCCAGCGTTTTATTTCAAACTCAGTCAAATTGTGTGTGGATCTGAGTGTGTTTATGTAAACATTAAATAGCACAATCATATGTAAGTCACTAACACACAATGCAGACATACACAATAGGCCAGAAGTTTTGGATCAGCTTTAGGATTTTGAAATTGTGAAGAATCACCTAAAAGTTGAATGCTGCAGGCTTTTTTTGAAAATAAGTTACTCTTTTCTGGCCAGAGGAACTTTCTTTTTTTTTTAAATTTTTTTATTATTATTATTATTATTATTATTATTATTATTATTATTATTATTATTATTATTGCTGCTGTTGTTGTTGTTGTTAACAACAACAACAACAATAATAATAATAATAATAATCTGTTAGTGCATAAAGTTAAAATTTTAAGAAAACTAAAAAGTAGATAAAATTTTATCAATTTTTTGACTAATCTACCTTGCTGTTAATCTTAGCGCTGGTAGATTTTAAACTTTAAGTAAACTTCTCTGAATAAAATTGGGCACCAGCTACTCATGGGTTAAGTAGTTTCACCATCTTAGCTTAGTAGAAGTTAGTTAAACCAAAAAAAAGTATGAAATTTACTAATTATTAAACCTAGAGGGTAGTTCCAAATTTTTAGCCTATAGTAGGGGTGGCCAAACTTGCTTAATGTAAGATACACATATGATAAAGTTCAGATGTTTGAGAGCTGTAAGACATGAATAAAATTTACACATATGTTTCTGTTACATACAGATTAAAATTGAACTTTTATATATATTTCTGAGATGAGGTATTGTAATTTCAGCCATTGTAGGCTCCGGCCTTCTTCTTGATTGGAATTATTGAACTGAACCGACCTGGATAGATTGTTCTAGTTCCATGTCTCTTCTGGATATCTCATTTATCTCAACTCTCCAATTCTTTGTTTTCCACTGCAGTAGCCAGGTATTGAACTCACAACTCATTAGGTCAAGTCACTGGCTCCAACCAACACTTTTATTCACTCGGCAATGTGTCCTTGAGTACATCAGAGTATGAATTTTTAGGACTTATAATAAATTTAATTAAGAAGGCTGGAGCATACAACAGTTGAAATGTTGTGAATATGGCAATAAAGATGAGGACAATAGTCCAAACAATCTAAATAATGTAAATAAAATTAAACTTACATTTTAATCCAATGGGGTCTCAAATCATACCCAGTAAATAATTTTAAGACTTTAAATTTTTCTTATTTACCTTTTATATTAACTCTGAAAAAAAAGAAGTGCAGTCAACATATTGTGGTGGCTCACTCACATCATAGCAGCAGATATTAGCCTCATGTTCATGGAAATAAAAGCATACTTGACAGGTAATAGACATACAGAAATATCAGCAAAAGCATTGGTAAATTGTATGTTACTTTCATATAATTTATTTATATTTTTTTGTGTGTATTGGTGTGTGTAAATTTTTAGGTTACAATTGTTTTATGGTACATGTGATAAAAAGGAAGACATCACTCCATATTATTACATGCCATATTACAGAGAGAGGTTGGACATGTGTTGCTTGTACTGAGGTTTGTGGTGAAGAGGTTGAATTTATTGTCTTTTGGTGGGATGTCCGTATTTCTGGCAGGAATAGTTTTTGTTGCATGTTGGGAGTATTTTTATTATTTTTATTTTTTATTTAATTTATTTTAAACAAAGTTTAAATATTATCGGTTTATTTTATTTTATTTACAATTTTCATCATTATTATTCTTTTATTTCTTATTATTTATAATAATAATAATGTCCCTACAATATTTCCATGAGCCACATATTAAATGTGGCTCATGAACTGTGGTTTGGCCACTCCTGGCCTATAGTGTGTCACATGCAGACAGTCTATGATAATCAACGTTTTTTTTATAATAGATTTTTAACCTCAAATGCAGGAAGTGTATGTTCCCAAAAAGATTTTGTGACAGAATTATAGAGAGGAGGTTTACTTAAAGAGACTAAAAGAGAGGTGAGATCATTTTCCATAATTCTTCCATAGTTCCAGATCCTCAGGGACAGTGACCTAGCAGATAAATATGTTGGTTTAGTGTTTAATTCCCTGACTGTGAATTCGGGAAGTGAAATTGAATTACTCTAATTTAGTGGAAAAAGCAAAAATGGGATAACATGGACAAATTAACTACGAAGAAAGTTGCTGGTACAAGATATCCAGTTGTGTGGACAGCCAAAAGAGAAGAATCTACTCCCATAAATTCAATAAAGTGCTAGTTCACAATTCTCAGAAGGTTACCAAAATATGACAGATACCTGAATTAAGGCATTTATATGCATGTGCACTTGAACAATGTGTGGCACAAAGCTGATTTTAAAGTGGTTGTCTTATGTGTACATATGAACATAGACAGAAATTGTTAAAACCCCTTCATCACTTTGGGAGCATTTTGTGTAGTAGGGATTAACCATAATCCCTTTCATGAAGGAGAGCTATTGACTGGGAAGACAGCCTCCTGGAGATCAAGGCTTACATTGAAACACTGGTTCTCATACAAGCATCGAAATTAAGCAATGTTGAACCTATTCACTATCTAGATGAGTGACATCTTGGGAACTTCATGTGCAGAGAGAAAAATTGGCGTCAGTGTTAGTTACATCCCCTTCAAATGTTCCAGATACAAGAAAAAGAAAAAAGAGAAGGAAGAGAAGAAGAATAAAGAGAAGGAAGAGGAGGAGAAGAAGAAGAAAGAGAAGGAAGAGGAAGAGAAGAAGAATAAAGAGAAAAGGGAAGAAGAAGAATATTGTTCGAACATGGTAAAAATATTTTTAAAACAATGAAAGAATAAAAATAATTTTTTTTATTTCTGTCTGTCTAGAGTGTTTAATGAATTTATAGTAATTGTGAGTTCAATCCCAGGGCTGAGCAGTGTGTACTGTACTGGAACTGAGTGGAAACAGAGTGAGTAAATAACGGAAACAAGATATCCCTAGACATAGGGACTAGAATAGTCTGCCCTTGTAGATTAAATTAAGGGTTCAGTTCAGAATTCCCTGTTCAATTCAGAATACCTTCCAATTTAGTAGAGGTTACCAGAATTGACATAAACACCTGATGAAGGCCAGATGGGCACAACAGCCGAAGCTTTGTGATACAACAAAGATGAGGACAATGTAAATAATAATATTATTATATATCTTATAGTGATTTATTTAGCGTAAATTAAATGTAGCACAAGACCGCAAATATAGAACACCCAGTGAGGATCGAACTCGCACTTTACTGAGTTGTAATGTCGAAATTAGAAATAAGGTCCAATTATTTTATCGGAACAAAATTACTAGTAGATTAAAGTGGTACTTCACCGTCTGATGTGTTTATGTAATTTACAATAAGTTGAAATTTTGCTATTACTTATTGATTTAATAATTTTGTATAAAATATCTTTTGGTGCAAAAATTTTACTTTTGAAGATATTCTCTGTACTTATATTTATAAATATACTGAATTTGTTTTTTTTTTCTTTCGTTGTGGGCGTTTTGTAAACACGTGTGAGGAAATTTAAATAT